>PITA01022710.1:0-29811 GCA_004023965.1 Spilogale gracilis | reverse complement strand
AAAAAAAAAAGAAAAAAAAAAGTTACAGTTTTGGTATCTGGAAAATGGGTACAGTACCAGTACCCTGTTGATAACATTGTGAACATTAAGTGGAAAAATTTGTGTGAAGTGTTTAGCACAGTGCATAGCCTTTAGTCGCTACCATTGAACAATCAACAATAATTGGTATATCCTGGGGAGTTGTGATAGAGTTAATACAAAATTACTACTTTTTTTCTTTTTTCTTTTTTTTTTTTTTGCAAAAGAACTGGGTCTTGTTTCTGAAGGCAATGTCACTGAAAAAATATATTACTTGACATACATGCTTAGTGTTAATTTCTCTTTAATAGAACCAAGTTTTGCTGAGAATATGTGTTGATCGGGAAATTGCACATTAGGGAGTTAGATATGAAATATATATGATACCTGTTCATTTGTGCTAGGATTACACAGAACAAAATACAAGAAAAAAAGAAAGTTTCACAAAATAACACAAAATTCAAAGTAATAAACCTTGCAAAGTTGTCAGATTAAGTAAAGCAGTGGAAATGAGACATTCATTGATTGGAGAAATACTTAGAGGAGGTGACTGGTGATTGATTGGGTATTGAAGATGTGGAAGACTGGAGTCTGGGATGACATCCAAGCTTTTACTTGGACAACAAGGTGGATGATGGAGGCAGTCATTGAAGTAAGGGCAAAGGGGAGGAAGAAGGGATTTGAGGGTCCAAAATGAGGTGGGAAGGAGATGCTTCCGTTTTGGACATGTTGATTTTAAGGTGCTCATTGAGCATTGAAGGAGAAATATTTATTTGGTTGTTGGTGAGGTTTAAATACAGAAGAGAGATTGGGCTGAAGATCAACGGATTTGGGAATCATCAGCAGGGAGATTGTAATTGAAACCAGAGGAATAGATGAGATAGTACGGGAGGAATGTGCAGATTAATTTGGAGGGAAGACCAAGGACAGAACTGTTACAGATGAAGAATTATTGTGATTGAAAGGTACTTTCATTCTTGTTACCAAATATGGCCAGATAATACTTTATTTATTTGAGAGAGAGCATGAGCCAGGGAGAGGGGGTGGGGGTGGGAAGATGGGGGAGAGGGCACCCCACTGGTCAGGGAGCCCAAGTGGGGCTTGATCCCAGGACTCTGAGATCATGACCTGAGCCGAAGGCAGATGCTCAACCGATTGAGCCACCCAGGTACTCTGGCTGAATAATACTTCTGAATAAATTCTTGTTCTGTTTCTTAGTTTCTTACTAGAAGAACTATAGCACATACTCTGGAGATAAACTGCTGGGGGTTGACATCCTAGCACTGACCCTCTTAATAAACTTGGGCAAGTTACTTTACCTCGCTTATACCTCATTTTCCCTATCTATAAAACTTGGGATAATAGCAGGACCTACCTTATAGGATTGTTATAAGAATTAAAAAAAATCAGTTCCACTAGAGTGCTTAGAACAGTGTTTTCTACATACGCGTCCAGCATCAATAATTTTTTATTATTACAATATTTATAATGTGGTATAGGAAGTTTTCTTGGAAGTGACAAGCCTTTTTATGATGTACATATATGAAATTTGTTGCTCTGTGAATAGCCTGTTGGTATTTGAAACCTTATTTTTCTTCTCTTAAAGCTTTATGATTATTCCAAAACCTTTACTTTTAGAATTACACTGATTTATTTTCTGGCCAAGTGTTTACTAACTCTTTGCATTTAGTGCCGTTATTTTTTGAGGCCATGATTTTGTGATTTCCCAAACTCCTTATTTTCTAAATTTTAAAAAATATTTATTTATTTTTGAGGGGGAGGGGGTGGGGGAAGGGGAATCTTTTTTTTTTTTCTTCTTTTTTTTTGACAGAGAAAGATCACAAATAGAGAGACAGGCAGAGAGAGAGGAGGAAGCAGGCTCCCTGCGGGACAGAGAGCCCAATGCAGACCTCGATTCCAGGACCCTGAGATCATGACCTGATCCGAAGACAGAGGCTTTAACCCACTGAGCCACCCAGGCTCCCAGGGAAGGGGAATCTTAAGCAGACACTGCTGAGCTAAGAGTCCTGTGCTGGGCTCTGTCTCATGACCCTGAGATAGGGGACCTAAGCCGAAACCAAGAGTCCGAAGCTTAACCCACTGTGCCACCCGTGCAGCCCAAAGCTCTTTATCTATTTTTTTTTTTTTTTTTTTTTACTAATTGTACTACTTAGCTCATTGTGGAAAAGCAACATGTGTATTTTGTTCATATCAGTTATTGCCTCTTGTTTGTTCCTCCTACTTTTGGAGGACAAGGAGTATACATTGTTAATTACCGCTTTTTTAATCACACCCTAGCACATAACAGGTGCAATTTGTGGAGTGTTGATTGTAGATTAATGATTTTGTTTGGATTATTTTGCCCTGTTACCTGACATTCAGCAGTAATGATGAACATTTGTATACGCTTAAAACACTTTTTTTTTTTTTTAAAGATTTTTAAAATTTATTTGACAGAGAGAAACACAGCCAGAGAGGGAACATAAGTAGGGGGAGCAAAAGAGGGAGAATCAGGCCTCCCGCCGAGCAGGGAGCCCGATGTGGGCTAGATCCTGGGTCTCTGGGATCATGACCTGAGCCGAAGGCAGTCACTTAACCAACTGAGCCACCCATGTGCCCTAAAACACTTTTTATTACATTCTCATCTTTATTACTTAGAGAAGCAGTAGAACTTAGTAAAGAATATAGACACCAATTCACATTGCATGGGTTGAAATTCTGCCTGTACTACATAATAGCTATATAATTAGATCAACTGGGCAGTTGATCTAATCTCCCTGTTTTGGTTTTCTCTTCAGCAAAATGGGGATAGAAGTGTCTGTGGATCAGCATGAAAATTAAATAAGTTACTACATGTAAAACACTTAAACTGTGCCTGAACATAATAAGCGTTCAACAAATATTAGTTGCCATTATTATTCCTATATTATTTACAATGATTATTATTCCCATAATCCAGATAAGGAACTGTAGCCTACATACTGTGAAATTATTTGCCTGAATTGGGACTCAATCCTTAGTTCTCAGATTTTTTTTTTTTAAATATTTTATTTATTTGTCAGAGAGAAACACAGCTAGAGATGGAACACAAGCAGAGGGACTGAGAGAGGGAGAAGCAGGCTTCCCACCGAGCAGGGAGCCCGATGTGGGGCTCGATCCCGGCTCTCCGGGATCATGACCTGAGTCGAAGGCAGTCGCTCAACCAACTGAGCCACCTAGGCGCCCCCTTAGTTCTTTGATTTTAGAGCTTATCCTTTTTTTATTTGACTGTATTTCTACAAAATATTTTCTAGGGTAGTTTCAGATTTTCTAACAGTGCTACCATTAATATCCCCAAAGTTATCCTTACCTAATTCATCTTTCCTTTGTGAATTTGGTATCATATTGTTGCCTAATAAGCAGAATTTAATGAAAGGCTTTCATCAGATTTTTATTTTTGAGGAAAATCTTAACATGAGTAGGATTCCTGGACATAGCCTTATTTATAACCTCTTTTTTTTTTTTTAATTTTGAATCTGCTTATAACTCTGGCTATAAAGGCCCAGTCTTCCAGTCTACTTCTTCAGTTCATTATTAAATAAATTATTTCCACATAATATCAACTACTTCAGTGCTGCCTTTTTCATCACTTTGGCCTTTTGTTGTACTCATCTCACTAACTCTTTTTTTTTTTTTTTTTTTAAGATTTTATTTATTTGACAGAGAGAAACACAGCCAGAGAGGGAACACAAGCAGGGGGAATGAGAGAGGGGGAAGCAGGCTTCCCGCCGAGCAGGGAGCCCGATGTCAGACTTGACCCGGGATCGTGACCTGAGCCGAAGGCAGTTGCTTAACCAACTGAGCCACCCGGGCGCCCCTCGTCTCACTAACTCTTAATGCTGAATGTCTAACCTGTTTCTTGCCCCTGAGAGGGAGAGCAGAACAGCACTGAGCTGAACTTTTATTAATGAATGTCTTCTCATTTGAAATGAGGTTTACTCTAAGTCATTTCTCTTACTAACATCTTTGTTTCCCTATCCCATCTTTTACTGAAGAGTTCTGGATCACCTAACGTGAGTCTGTTATAACCTCAGCATGCTACTGTTCTTACACGTCATTTAACCATCTTTCTCCTGAGCATGTAAACATGTAAAGTATCCCTTCCCTAAAGGTTACCTTTTTTTTTTTTTTTTTTTTTTGCTCCTTTGAACCCTACTACCTTGCCACCTCCCTCAGAACCTTGATCTCATAATTTTTCCTTTCCTTTCTAGCATCTTCATTCTGTTTCTTTTTATGGATTGTTTCCCTTAAACCATAAGACTTAAGCCTTTCTCATCATAAAACAAAGAACCATTGAACCTTCTGGTGTTTCTAGCTGCCAACCAGTCATTCCTTTTTTTCTAGTCACATTTCTCACATGTATGTGGTGCAGTCACAACCACTTTGTGTTGGTTCTCATCAGTCCTTGGGCCATATGGCTGTGCTTCCCGTGGTACTTTATGTGTACTTGAATTATGGAATGCTTGCAGATTAGGAGCCTTTGACTTTTTTCTTCATCACTGATTCCATGAGCTACTGTTTTCTGGGTTTTGTCTTTTTAATTTTTCTTGCTCTCATCCCCCATTCCTCCATTCCCCCTCCCCCTACTTTATACTGCTTTTCAGAGCTCTTTGATGACCGGTCTGTGTCTTTTTATCTCTAGTTGTCAGGCACAGAATCTTATGTATATTGGACAGTAAGAATTGTTTGAATGAATGCCACCCTGCCCTGTTGGAGCATCTTTTATTGTCTCACTTCTAGATGACCTCAGTGGGGCCAGACCTGATCTACTCTCTTACCTCCTATAATGCAAATGTCTTGAAAATGAAGTCCCCCTAAAATACAGCTTTTATTATGGTATTCTTTTGTTCAAGAATATTATGGTAGCTTCCTACAGTGTTAAACCCAAACTCTTGCTTACATTTTGAAGTCATCTATAATCTGGTCCTTCTGTTATTGACTGATTCTCTAGCTTATATTTTGGACCAATCAGTATAACATTTTCCTTGTACCCTCACAAATGCTCTGTTCATTTCCAACTCTGTAACTGTCTGTTGTTTTTTCTTTTCTAACTCTTACCCTCTTCTGTGGACCACTCCAATCCACTGTTCTTACTTTTGGGATAACCATTTCCTTGATTTTCTTTTTTAAGATTTTATTTAATTATTTGACAGAGAGACAGAGAGAGCACAAGCAGGGGGAGGAGCAGAGGCAGAGGGAGAGGGACAAGCAGACTCCCCCTGACCCTGAGATCAGATGCTTAACTGACTGAGCCATCCACGCACCCCCATTTCCTTACTTTTCTTCATTCTTTCTACCTATGAGTGCATTTTTAAGTAAAGGCGTTTTTTTCTGTTTTTGAATTCATTTGAATATAATTATATTGTATGTTGTATGTTCTTTTGTCTTGCTTCTTTTGTTCAAATTATATCTGTGAGATTCATAATGTTACAAGTAGTTGGAGTTCATTGTTTTTTCTTTATATTATTTCATTGTATAAATATACCATGACTTTCCATTCTATGGTAGATGTGCATTTGGATTATTTCCAGTTTTTGGCTGTTAGAAACAGTATTCCTGCGAACATTCCTATACATACATTCTGGTACGCATGTGCATAAATTTCTCTAATGTATACTCAGGTATGGGATTGCTGTCCTTAGGTAGTCTTTATTGCTTCTCATAGCAGTTTTACTTATCATCGAGTTTATTAGGTAATACCAAACTGTTTTCTAAGATAGCTGAACAAATATACCCTCCCACAGTACTGTTACTGTACCTAGTTGACATCACTTGGTAGTGCCAGCTTTGTCATTTTTGCCAATCTGATGGATGCATGCATGATGCTATCTTATTGTTAAAGTTTTGGTTTGTATTTACTTGATTACTGTTGAGATTGAGCTCTGTTTTGTATGTGTCATCTATTCAAATATACTCTTTTGTAAACTGCCTATTTAAATCTTTTGCATTCTTCCCCTTTTTTCCTTTGTATTATTCTTTTTCTTATTAATTTGTGTGAGTACTTTATATATATTCAGCATATTAATCCACTGAATGATATTATGTGTTGCAAATACCTTTTCTCACCGTCTGGTTTTTTAAAAATTCTTTTTATAGGGCACCTGGGTGGCTCAGTGGGTTAAAGCCTCTGCCTTCGGCTCACGTTATGATCTCAGGGTCCTGGGATCGAGGCCCGTGTCAGGCTCTCTGGTCAGCAGGGAGGCTGCTTCCTCCTCTCTTTCTGACTGCCTCTCTGCCTACTTGTGATCTCTCTCTGTCAAATAAATAAATAAAATCTTAAAAAAGATTAAAAGATTATTTTTATGGAGTCTTTTGAAAACTAAGTTCTCAGTTTGTGTGTGTGTTTGTTTTTTTTTAAGATTTATTAATTTTAGAGAGAGCAAGAGAGTGCAGGGAGGGGGAAAGGGAGAGGGAGAATCTCAAGCATGATTCATGCTGAGCATGGAGCCCAACTTGGGCTCCATCTCACGACCCTAAGATTGTGACCTGAGCCAAAATCAAGAGTTGAATGCTCATCTAACTAAGCCACCCAGGCACCCCAACTAAGTTCTCAGTTTTTAAAATTTTTTTAAGATTTTATTTATTTATTTGACAGAGAGCTAGAGAGAGCCAGAGAACACCGGCAGGGAGAATGGCAGAGGGAGAAGAAGCCGGCTCCCTGTTCAGCAGGGAGCCCAGTGTGGGAGTTTCTAGTCTAGCTAGGACCCTGGGATCATTACCTGAGCCAAAGGCAGATGCTAAACTAACTGAACCACCCAGGCACCCCTAAGTTCTCAGTTTGAATACACTTTTATCAGTTTCTCTCTTTCTCTCCCTCTCTATTTTAATGGTTAGTACTCTTGAGGTCTTGTTTAAGGAATTTTTTTTTTTTTTTTAAGATTTTTATTTATTTGGCAGAGAGAAACACAGCCAGAGAGAGAACACAAGCAGGGAGAGTGAGAGAGGGAGAAGCAGGCTTTCTGCCGAGCAGGGAGCCCAATATGGGACTCAATCCCGCGTCTCCAGGATCATGACCTGAGCCAAAGGCAGTTGCCCAACCAACTGAGTCACCCAGGCGCCCAGGAATTTTTTTTTTTAAACATTTTATTTACTCACTTGACAAGAGAGAGAGATAGCAAGAGAGTGAACACAAGCAGAGGAAGTGTAAGAGGGAGAATCAGGCTTCCTGCTGAGCAGGGATCCTGATGTGGGACTTGATCCCAGGACTCTAGGATCATGAACTGAGCCAAAGGCAGATGCCTGATGACTGAGCCACACAGCCACCCCTAGTTTAAGGCATTTTTTCCTACCCTGTGGTCATTAAGATATTTATCTGTATTATCATAAACCTTCTAGTTGCCTCCTTTAGATTTATATTCCACCTGGATTTGATATGTGTATGGTGTGAAATTTTTAATTTTTTTCCAAATAGATTGTCCCTGCCACCTCTTATAATAGATTGTAAGTCCTCATTTGTGGGTCTTTGGTTCTCTCTTTTGTTTCATTGGTCTGGTTATGCATAGTTTTACCAATTATAAACAATTTTAATTATAATAAGTCTTGGAATTTTGTAGAATAACTCACCCCACCATTTAAGAAAGTATCTTGACTTCTCTAGTCCTTTGAATTTCCTTGTATATTTTAGAATCTATCAAAAAAAAAAATGCCCAAGTTCTACTCGAATTTGATTGGGATTACATTGAATCTGTACAGAAGTTTTGCAGAGAAATGATGTCCTTACGCTGTTGAGTTTTCAAGCCCTGATCATGGTATATCTCTTCATTACTTAGTTTATCTCGTACAACAAAATTTTATAGTTTTCTCTTTAAGATTCATGCATATCCTTACTAGGTATACAACCATTTTGTATCCAGCTAAACTCACGTTCGTTTTAAAAAAATGTATCTGTGACGGACGCCTCGGTGTCTCATTCTGTTAAGTATCTGCCTTTGACTCAGGTCAGGATCCCAGGGTCATGGGATTGAGTCCCACATGGGGCTCCTTGCTCAGCAGGGCGCCTCCTTCTCCCTCTGCCTACCACTCCCCCTGCTTATGCTCTCTCTCTGACAAATAAATAAATAAAATCTTAAAAAAAAAAGTGAAGGGGCTCAGTTGGTTAAGCGACTGCCTTCGGCTCAGGTCATGATCCCGGAGACCCGGGATCGAGTACCACATCAGGCTCCCTGCTCGGCAGAAAGCCTGCTTCTCCCTCTCTCACTCCCCCTGCTTGTGTTCCCTCTTTGGCTGTGTTTCTCTTTGTCAAATAAATAAAATCTTAAAAAAAAAAAAAAAAGTGAAGCCTGAAAGTTACTAAAAAACTGTATCTGTGAATTTTGTATTTTCTTTGTCATCTGGAAATTATGAATTTTTGTTTCTCCCCTTCCAAACCTTATAGCTGATTTACCGCTTTGTCTTGCTGTGTGGACTGTTATCTTGTATTACTGTGTAGATTGTTACCACTTCTGTTTAACGTTGTATTAATACTGAGCATCCTCATTTTGCTTATGACCGCAGAGGGAAAGCTTTTTAAGTTTCACTTCATGGTAAGCCTAATGGTTGCTGTAGGTTTTTTTGTAGACACCCTTTTAATTTGAGTTGCCTAGAAAACAGACTGAGACAAGGATTAAGAGTTGAGGGTTTATCTGGAAGGCATAATCCTGGGGCATCAGGAGAAAAGGGAAGTGAGGCAGAGAAGGGAAACAGTGTAAGGTGATACCTTATCTTCTTGGCCACTGCTCCACAAAGAGCTGGGGAGAGACTGTCGGCAGGTATATTTGGACAGAGGAACAATTTGTCCCATCAGTAGATAGGAGTCTGGAAGAAGAAGAAATTTATCTACCTGCTTTTCTCTTGAGTCCTGTTTTCCATTAGTCAAGTCCATCTCCTCAGAGAGTGAACTTCCCTTCACTTGTGTGTTGTATCATATGGAGCCTTTTGCTAAGCAGTCTAGATGTGTCGCTACTTTTTCAGTGGCTTTTCACAGAGGAGACTTTTTGGTTGCATTTGACAGAATTTGCTTATAACTGAGCAAATCAGGTCCCAGAGGATATCAGCAGCCTTCTTTTCTTCATGTCTTTGATAGATTTTCCACTAAATGGTTACAGTGAGAGTTGACAGCCCCAAGCTCAAGTCTTACCGTTTAATTCTGGCAGAAAGCATTCAGGAACTCCATCATCGGTTTGGCTTGTGTCACAATTTCCTGCTTGAACTAATTACTGTGTTCAGGGGCACAGGGGATGCTGGCCATTCCTGGGTCACATGTCATTCTCCTTGGCTTGAGGAGAGATGTGATGGTGTCATCCCCTCCAGTCTCAAGTAATGAGTTCCTTGCCAAAAAGAAGAGGTTTCTAAACAAAAGAGAGAGGGGGAAGGGAAATGCTGGTCACCCTAGAACAACTGGTAGTCCTTAAGATTGGTCATTGTAACGTGTTCAGCCTCACTATAATTATTTAAATATGTAGCAATGTAGTCAGTTGTACTACCTGTTTAGACTTAAATGAAACTTGTGAATACAAAAATATAAAGATAAGCAGTGTAACGTGAAGCAGCTGTGGATCCCCGTTCCTTAACTTTAAGTTTAGCTCTGATCGTAATGCCAGCTCAGCCCTCACGGGAAGGTTGGCTTGGCTTTCGGGATTTGGCTTTCCCAGCCTACTTTCTGCTGTAGCTCTGCAGCATCATGAGGGGTTTCTCATTTGTCCTCTGTGACCAGAAAACTGTATTCATATTAGCCATTTAATGATTTTAATAAACTTTACTGAAGATAAGGGATTGCGGGAAGGAGGTTAACTGTGCAAGACTTTCTTCGAGACTCTGCTTTGGCTCTCCTCTTTTCCTGTCTTCACTTTCTTTCTCTGACTGAAAAGCAGTTTCTTCTTCTCATCTTCCTAGAGCAGTTACAGCCATACCCAGGCTCTTTTAAAAAAATTAATTAATTAATTTTCAGTGTTCCAAGATTCATTGCTTATGCCCCACATCCGGTGCTCCATGCAGTACGTGCCCTCAATACCCACCACCAGGCTCACCCACCCTCCACCCCCTCCCTCCAAGACCCTCAGTTCGTTTCTGAGCCCAAAGTCTCTTATGTTTCGTCTCCCTCCCTGATTTACCCTACTTCTCATTTCCTTTCCTTCTCCTACTGTCCTCTTTATTACTCCTTATGCACTACAAGTAAGTGAAACCATGTGATACTTGACTTTCTCTACTACGCTTATTTCACTCAGCATAATCTCTTCTACTCCGGTCCATGTTGCTACAGAAGTTGGGTATTCGTCCTTTCTAATGGAGGTAGGTGTAATATTCCATTGTATATATGTACCACATCTTCTTTTTCCATTCATCTGTTGAAGGGCACCTTGGCTCTTTCCACAGTTTGGTGATTGTGGCCATTGCTGCAATGAACATTGGGGTACATATGGCCCTTCTTTTCACTACATCTATATCTTTGGGGTAAATACCCAGTAGTAGTGCAATTGCAGGGTCATATGGTAGCTCTATTTTTAATTTTTTAAGGAATCTCCACACTGTTTTCCAAAGCGGCTGCACCAACGTGCATTCCCACTAACAGTGTAAGAGGGTTCCCCTTTCTCCACAGCCTCTCCAACACTTGTTGTTTCCTGACTTGTTACTTTTGGCCATTCTGACTGGTGTAAGGTGGTATCTCAGTGTGGTTTTGATTTGAATTTCCCTGATGGCTAGTGACGCTGAACATTTTTTCATGTGTCTGTTAGCCATTTGTATGTCTTCTATGGAGCAGTGCCTCTTCATATCTCCTGCCCATTTTTTTTTTTTTAAGATTTTATTTATTTGACAGAGAGAAACACAGCCAAAGAGGGAACACAAGCAGGGGGAGTGAGAGAGGGAGAAGCAGGCTTCCTGCCGAGCAGGGAGCCCGATGTGGGACTCGATCCCGGGTCTCCAGGATCATGACCTGAGCCGAAGGCAGTCGCTTAACCCACTGAGCCACCCATGTGCCCCTCTCCTGCCCATTTTTTGATGTGATCATCTTCTTTCTGGATGTTGAGTTTGAGTAGTTCTTTATAAATCTCGGATATCAGCCCTTTGTCTGTCGTGTCATTTGCAAATATCTTCTCCCATTCCATGGGTTGCCTCTGTGTTTTGTTGACTGTTTCTGTGCAGAAGCTTTTTATTTTGATGAAGTCCCAAAAGGGCATTTTTGCTTTTGTTTCCTTTGCCTTTGGAGATGTGGCTCAAAAGAAGTTACTGTGGCCGATGTCAGAGAGGTTACTGCCTATGTTCTCCTCTAGGATTTTGACAGATTCCTTCCTCTTGTTGAAGTCTTTCATCCATTTCGAGTTTATCTTTGTGTGTGGCATAAGAGAATGGTCTAGTTTCATTCTTATATACGTAGCTGTCCAATTTTCCCAGCACCATTTATTGAAGAGACTGTCTTTTTTCCACTGGATGTTTTTTCCTGCTTTGTTGAAGATGATTTGACCATAAATTTGTGGGTCCATATCTGGACTCTCTACTCTGTTCTGTTGGTCTACTTGTCTGTTTTTGTGCCAGTACCGTGCTGTCTTGGTGATCACAGCTTTGTAATAAAGCCTGAAATCAGGTAACATGATGCCCCAGCTTTGTTTTCCTTCTTCAACAATTCCTTAGCAATTCGGGGTCGTTTTTGGTTCCATATAAATTTTAGGATTGTTTGTTCCAACTCTTTGAAAAATGTTGGTGGGATTTTGATCGGGATGGCATTGGCATTGAAAGTATAGATTGCTCTGGGCAGTATAGACATTTTAATAATGTTTATTGTTCTGATGCATGAGAATGGAATGCTCTTCCCTCTTTTGGAGTCTTCTTCAATTTCTTTCATGAGTGTTCTGTAGTTCCTTGAGTACAGATCCTTAACTTCTTTGCTTAGGTTTATTACTAGGTATCTTACGGTTTTTGGTGCTATAGTAAATGGAATTGATTCTCTGATTTCCCTTTCTAAATTTTCATTGTTGGTGTATAAGAACGCAGCTGATATCTGTGCATTGATTTTGTATCCTGCCACATTACTGAATTGTTGTATGAGTTCTAGTAGTTTGGGGGTAGAGTCTTTGGGTTTTCCATATAGAGTATCATGTCATCTGTAAAGAGAGAGAGTTTGACTTCTTCTTTGCCAATTTGAATACCTTTTATTTCTTTCTGTTGTCTAATTGCTGTTGCTAGGACTTCTAACACTATGTTGAACAGTAGTGGTGAGAGTGGGCATCCTTGTCTTGTTCCTGATCTCAGTGGGAAGTCTATCAGTTTTTCCCCATTGAGAATGATACTCGCTGTGGGTTTTTCATAGGTAGATTTTATGAGGTTGAGGAATGTTCCCTCTATCCCTGTACTTTGAAGAGTTTTAATCAGGAATGGATGGTTGTATCTTGTCAAATGTTTTTCACTGCATCAATTGAGAGTACCATGTGGTTCTTCTCTTCTTTTATTGATTTGTTGTATCACGTTGATTGTTTTGCTAGTGTTTAACCACCCTTGCATCCCTGGGATAAATCCCACGTGGTCGTGGTGGATAATCTTTTTAATGTACTGTTGGATCCTATTAGCAAGGATCTTAACCTTAGCAAGGTTAAGAATCTTGGCATCCATACTCATCAGAGATATTGGTCTGAAGTTCTCCTTTTTGATGGGGTTTTTGTCTGGTTTGGGGATTAGAGTAATGCTGGCTTCATAGAAAGAGTCTAGAAGTTTTCCTTCTGTTTCTATTTTTTGAAACAGCTTCAGGAGAATAGGTATTATTTCTTCTTTGAATGTTTGGTAGAATTCCGCAGGGAATCCATCAGGTCCTGGGCTCTTTTTTGGGAGGTTTTTGATCACTGCTTCAATCTCATTACTAGATATTGGTCTATTTAGATTGTCAATTTCTTCCTCTTTCAGTCTTGAAAGCTTATAGGTTTCTAGGAATGCATCCAATTCTTCTAGGATGTTAAATTTATTGGCATATGACTATTGATAGTAATTTCTGATAATTTTTATTTCCTTGGTGTTAGTCGTGATCTCTCCCTTTTCATTCATAATTTTATTAATTTGAGTCTTTCCCCTTTTCTTTTGGATTAGTTTGGCCAATGGTTTATCAATCTTATTAATTCTTTCAAAGAACCAGCTTCTAGTTTTATTGATGTGTTCTACTGTATCTCTAGTTTCTAATTTATTGATCTCTGCTCTAATCTTAAATTATTTCTTGTCTTTTGTGTGGGTTTAATTTGTTGTTGATTTTCTAGTTCTTTAAGGTGTAATAAGAGTTGGTGTATTCAGGATTTTTCTTTTTTTTTTTGAGTGATGCTTGGATGGCTATGTATTTCCCCCTTAGGATTGCCTTTGCTGTATCCCATAGGTTTGGGATCAATGTATCTTCACTCTCATTGGTTTCCATGAAGTGTTTCAGTTCTTCTTTGATTTCCTGGTTGATCCACAGATTCTCGAGCAGGATAGTCTTTAGCTTCCAAGTGTTTGATTTTCTTCTGAACTTTTTTGTTGTGGTTGAGTTCTAGTTTTCACGGCATTGTGGTCAGAGAATATGCAGGGAATAATCTCAATCTTCTGGTATCGCTTGAGCCCTGATTTATGACTTAGTATGTGGTCTATTCTGGAGAAGGTTCCATGTGCACTGGAGAAGAATGAGTATTCCGCTGTTGTAGGGTGGAATGTTCTGAATATATCTATGAGATCCATCTGGTCTAATGTGTCATTCAAGGCTCTTGTTTCTTTGTTGATTTTCTGTTTAGATGATCTGTCCATTGCTGAGAGTGGTGTGTTAAGATCTCCTACAATTAATGTGTTCATATCAATATGACTCTTTATTTTGCTTAACAGTTGGCTTATGTTGTTGGCTGCTCCCATGTTGGGGGAATAAATATTTACAATTGTTAAATCTTTTTGGTGTATAGATCCTTTGAGAATGATGTAGTGTCCTTCTGTGTCTCCGACTACAGTCTTTATTTATTTATTTTTTTTTTAAAAGATTTTATTTATTTGACAGAGTGAAACACAGCCAGAAAGGGAACACAAGCAGGGGGGAGTGAGAGAGGGAGAAGCAGGCTTCCCGCCGAGCAGGCAGCCCGATGTGGGGCTCGATCCCGGCACTCCGCGATCATGACCTGAGCCGAAGGCAGTCGCCCAACCAACTGAGCCACCCAGGCGCCCCGACAGTCTTTAGATTAAAATCTAATTTGTCTGATATGAGAATTGCTACCACGGCTTTCTTTTGAGGTCCATTGGCATTAAAGATGGTCCTCCATTCCCTCACTTTCAATTTGGAAGTGTCTTTAGATTCAAAATGTGTCTCTTGTAAACAGCATTTTTAACCTCTGCCAGTTTGGCTTTCACTTCTGTCCTTAGAGCTTCTATCTTGCCACTAATGTTTTTTTCCAACTTGGCCAGTGCTTGGATGATTGCTACCCTGAATTCCATTTCTGTCATATTGTTTATGTTCATTTCCAGTAGTTCTGCGACAGGGGTGGCTGTCTCTGGGCTTTTCTTCTGTTGGTTGTTTCTCCTTTGAGGCATTTTGGTGAGAGGTGGTTGAGGGGATGTGTAGCTGAGTGTATCAACCACTATCCAGGTGAGTTGCTCAGTAGAAGGTTTCAGAACAATCAGAAGCCACCACCAAAAAGGAAGAAGAAAGAAAAAAGAGAAGAAGAGAAAAGAAGCAAGAAAAAAACCTGGCCAACATAGGCCCTAATGGGAGGATTTATATGGTACAAAACCACAACAGAGTAAAGAAAAAGACCATTGAAAGTAAAAGAAAGTTGAGGGGCGCCTGGGTGGCTCAGTTGGTTAAGCGACTGCCTTCGGCTCAGGTCATGATCCCGGAGACCTGGGATCAAGCCCCACATCGGGCTTCCTGCTCAGCGGGAAGTCTGCTTCTCCCTCTCTCACTCCCCTTGCTGTGTTCCCTCTCTCGCTGTATTTCTCTCTGTCAAATAAATAAATAAAATCTTTAAAAAAAAAAAGAAAGTAAAAGAAAGTTGAAGTGATCAAAATACTAAACCCAACCCAAATGACCCCTAAGACCAGTATTTATATATTACAAAGGCAAAACAATTACACAGAAACACTAACAGAAGAATAGGATGGGAAGGTGAGTGCAAACCCTTGTTGTGGGCAAGGAAAGTATTTCTGATCCTCCTGGGTGTGTCTTGTTATTATTGTTAGAGGAGACCACTTTCTAGATATATAGGGAGATTAAAACTGGTTTGTATATAGGGATAGTATTGAATAGGAATGAAGGATTACCTTGAAGCTTATAACTGTATGTATATTTAAAAGAAAAAAGAATAAAGGAAAGAAGAGAGAAAAAAGGAAAAACAAAGAAACAAACAAAAAGAAACAACAACAAAACACAGATATGTGTTTGAAAAACGTTCAAGGTAAAAAGTTATGGAATGTATTAAGTATCACGTAATAATAAGTGGGTTAAAAAATAAAAACAAAAACTGTGAGAATGAATTCTAAAGTGAAAACATTAAGAATAAAAATAGAAAAAAGTTAAAAAGAAAATAAAGTGAAAAGCTGTATCTATAAAGCATACAGCTTTTGGGGTAGTACTAGGAGCTTAATATATTGCCTTTTCCCCAATGTTGGGGTTTTATAGTTTTATGGAAACCCTTTGGTGTTGTCCTCTTTTACTGGCTTGCCTTCTGGGGGAGGTGCCTGCCGGGCTGTTTTTCAGTTAGTGTTACCTGGGCTGAGTCTCTCCGTCCCCTTCCTAGGGGCTGGGCTCCATGGCAACAAGGTTTTGAGGCTTTTATTCTCTGGAGGATTTATTCTTTTGCGGCTTTTTGCATCTTTTCGCACCTTTTCAGAAAGTCAGGCCTGGGGCACCTGGGTGGCTCAGTTGGTTGAGTGACTGCCTTCAGCTCAGGTCATGATCCCGGAGACCCAGGATCGAGTTCCATATCGGGCTCCCTGCTCGGCGGGAAGCCTGCTTCTCCCTCTCTCCCTCCCCCTGCTTGTGTTCCCTCTCTGGTTGTGTTTCTCTCTGTCAAATAAATAAAATCTTTAAAAAAAAAAAAAAAAGTCAGGCCAGATCAAGATGTATGTACCCACACACTCTGTCTTTTCCCCTTTACCTTCTGCTTCTCCCAGGGTGTGCGCACCCGCAGCCATTTGTCAGAATGGCACCGGAAGCCCCTGCTTGTCACTTCACTCCCGCAGCGTGGAAACCAGAGAGTCTCTGTAGTGCACCCCGAAGCAGGAAGGACTGAGATCCTGCGTTCCAGGGCGCGCGCAAGTCTGCAGAATCGCCTCCCTTGCGGGTTGCGTGGGCCTGGCCCAAGGGCTGGAGAAAAACGGCGGAAGAAAAAATAAAGCAGCAGTTTTAAAGATACTCTGCGCTGCCCGGTTCCCTCACTCAGCACTGGGTAGCACTTTCTATCCCTGGCCCAGAGCCGCAGTTTTATATCCCTGCCAAAGGTGGTCAGCTTACCCTGGTTGCCTCTTAAGGCCCTCTGTTTTTGCCTGCTTTTAATCACACTGCAATTTTGTGCTGGTGGAGCAGACTTACAAAGGTTCTGATTTTGTGCCCCGTTGCTCTACTGCTGCCCGGGAGCCGGCCCCTCCCCCTGCGGTCTGTCTTCCCAAATGTTGCCTCCGATTCACTTCTCTGCATGTCCTACCTTCCAGAAAGTGGTGACTTTTCCGTTCCTAGAATTGCCACTCTTCTCTTCGATCTGTTGAGTCTGTCGGTATTCAGACTGGTTTGATAACCGTCTAGTTGAACTCCTGGGACCCGATGATGTCTAGGTCTCCTATTCCTCTGCCATCTTGCTTCTACCCCCCTCTTTTTTTTTTTTTAAAGACACTTTCTTGAGGCATATTTTACATACCATAAATTAATTTATTATTATTTTTTCAAATTTTAATTTATTTTTTAAAGGTTTTATTTATTTATATGACAGCGATAGGTTCAGCGAGACAGGGAACACAAGCAGGGGGAGTGGGAGAGAGAGAAACAGGCTTCCCGCCAAGCAGGGAGTCTGATGCGGGGCCTTATCCCAGGAGCTTGAGATCATGACCTGAGCCAAAGGTACATGCTTAATGACTGAGCCACTCAGGTGCCCCTTAAATTTTTTTTTTTTTTTAAGATTTTATTTATTTATTTGACAGTGGGAGAGCACAAGCAGGGGGAGCAGTAGAAGGAGATGGAGAAGCTGGCTCCACATGGAGCAGGGAGCCTGGGCAGGGCTCCATCCCAGGACCTGGGGATCTTGACTTGAGCCAAAGGCAGACGCTTAACTATCTGAGCCACCCAGGTGCCCCTAAATTAATTCACTTTAAATGTACTATTTGATGATTTTTAGTAAATTTATAGAGTCATCGAACCATCACCCACAATCCAGTTTTAGAGCATTTCCGGCACCTCCCCAAATACTTTGTGTCCATTTACTGTCTATTCCCAACCCAAGTCCCAGCCAACAACTACTATACTTCTGCCTGTCTCTCTCGAGATTTGCCTTTTCTGAACATACATAGCCCTTTGTGCCTGACTCCCTTCACTTAGCATAACATTTCCGTGATTCATCCATGTTGTGGAATTTATCAGTACTTTACTCCTTTTTATGGCTGAATAATATTCCTTTGCAAGCCTGTAGGACATTTTATTTGTTCATCAGTTGATGGACATTTAGATTGTTCTACTTTTTGGCCATAGTGAAAAGTGCTGCTTTGAACATTCACGTACAAGCTTTTTTTTGAACACCTGCTTTCATTTCTTGTGAGTATATTCCTAGGAATGGAATTGCTGGGTCATCTGATATTTTATGTTGATTTTTTTAAAATCTTTATTTATTTGAGAGAGAGAGAACATGAACAGTGGAGAGAGGTAGAGGAAGAGGGAGAAGCAGAGTCCCCACCGAGCACGGAGCCTGTGCAAGACTCCATCCCAGGACTTTGGGATCATGACCTGAGCCAAAGGCAGATGCTTAACCAGCTGAACCACCCAGGTGCCCTTCTGTTGAATTTTTTAAGGAATTGGCAAACTTCTGCGGCAGCTACACCATTTTACATTTTCATCAGCAATTTATGAGTGTTCACATTTTGCACATCCTGCCAGCACTTGTGAATTGTTTTTTTTTCTTCTTTAAAGATTTTATTTATTTATTTGACAGAGAAAGAGAACACAAGTAGGCAGAGAGGCAGGCAGAGAGAGAGGAGGAAGCAGGCTCCCCACCAAGCAGAGAGCCCGACATGGGCCCTGATCCTAGGACCCTGAGATCATGACCTGAGCCGAAGGCAGAGGCTTTAAGCCACTGAGCCACTCAGGCGCCCATGAATTGGGTTTTTTTGACCGTAGGCATTGTAATGAGTGTGAAGTGGCATTTCAGAGTGATTTTTATTTGCATTTCCATAATGATTTGTGATGGTTTTTCTTGTGCTTATTGGCCATTCACATATCTTCTTTGGTGAAATATCCATTCCTGTCTTTTGTCCATTTTTAAATTGGGTTATTTATCTTGTTTTTGAGTGTTTTTTTAATGTTCAGAACACAACTCTTTTATTAGATGTATGAATTACAAATATTTTCCTCCCTGTCTGCTTTGTTTCTTCACTTTCTTAATGATGAAGTTTGAAGCACGAGATTTTAAATTTTGATGAAGTCCAGTACATCAGTTTTTTTGCTTTTGTGGATCATTAGTGTGTTGTTATTCTCTAAGACTGCTTAATTCATGGTCAATATTTCTTTTTTTCAAAAGATTGTATGTATCTATTTGACAGAAAGAAACACAGCTAGAGAGGGAACACAAGCAGGGAGAAGTGAGAGAGGGAGAAGCAGATTTCCCACTGAGGAGGAAGCCCCATGCGGGGCTCGAACCCAGGACTCTGGGATCATGACCTGAGTTGAAGGCAGACTCTTAATGACTGAGCCACCCAGGGGCCCATGGTCAAGATTTTCTTCTCTGTTTTCTTCTGCAGGTTTGTATAGTTTAGCTCTTACTTTAGGTTTATGATCCATTTGCATTGATTTTTTGCACATAGTTAGAGATGAGGATGTAAATTCATTTTTCACGGGGCGCCTGACTGACTCAGTCAGTGGAGCGTGCAACTCTTGACCTTGGGACTGTGAGTTCAAGCCCCACATTGTGTGTAGGGTTACTTAAAAATAAAAAAAAAACCTTCACATTCATTTTTTGCATGTCACTGTTCTGTTGCAACACTTTGTTGCAAAGACTATTCTTGTCTCATTGAATTGTCTTGGTATCTTCAAATATCAGGTGACCATAAACATGTTCATTTTTTTATTAAAGATTTTATTTATTTATTTGACAGAGAATCACAGCTAGAGAGGGAACATAGCAAGGGGAGTGAGAGAGGGTGAAGTAGGCCCCCTGCCGAGCAGGAAGCCTGATAGGGGGCTCATCCCAGGACTCCAGGATCATGACCCGAGCCAAAGGCAGATGCTTAATGATTGTGCCACCCAGGCGCCCCGGTGTGTTTATTTCTTGATACTCAATTGTTTCATTGATCTGTGTGTCTATTCTTAACATCAATACCATACTCTTTTGGCTAGTGTTACGTTATAGTAAATTTTGAAAACCAGAAGTGTGAGTCCTCTGACTTTTTACTTCTTTTTCAAAATTGTTTCGTTCATTCTGGATTTTTTGCATTTTCATAAGCATTTTAGGATCAACATCAATATAAGGTTTGTCAATTTCTGCAAATTTTCCCCTTTTGAGATTTTGATTTGGGTTTTTGATTTGGATTTGGATTATGTTGAATCTGTAGGTAAGTTTTGGGGAGGATTGCCAACTGAATCATTTTGAATCTTCGTATCCATAAATACAGACTGACTTCATTTATTTAGATATTATTTGATTTTTCTCAGCAAAGTTTTGAAGTTTTCAGTATTAAGTCTTGTACTTTTAAAAATAGTATTTATTTATTTGAGAGACAAAGAGCATAAGTGGTGGGGGAGGAGCAGAGGCAGAGGGAGAAAGAGGCCCCGCTGAGCGGGAAGCCCCATGCAGGTCTTGGTCCCGTGATCATGACCTGAGCCAGAGGCAGGCGCTTAACCAACTAAACCACGGAGGCGTCCCAGTCTTGTACTACTTTTGTTAAGTCTGTTCTACGTATTGTTTCTGATATTATCATGGTGGAATTGAAAAATTATGTTTGGTATTCTGTTGCTAGTATATAGAGGTACCATTGACTTTTGAACATTGAACTTATATCCTCTGCCTTTGCTGAACTTGTTTATTAGTTCTAGTAATTGTTTTGTGGATTCCTTAGGATTTTCTTACAGGATCATGTTGTCTGTGAGTAAGGAGTTTTATTTCTCCCTTTTCCATCTGAACACCCTTAATTTGTTTCCATTTCTTTCCTTCCTTCTCCTGCTGCACCGGCTAGAACCTCTAGTACGTGTTGAATAGTGAAAGCAGACATCCTTGCTTTCTCTCCAGTCTAAGGAAAAAAGCATCCAGACTTTCATTTTTAAGTATGGTGCTATTTGTAGGCAGATGCTGTGGTAAAGGGAAGGAGAAGATAAATATTTGAGAAGTATTTGAGAGTTAGAATGAACAGGACTTAGCAGCTAATTGTATACAAGATATAATTTGTACATTTGTGGGAGATTCTGGCTTTATTTTTATGAAGTAGGGCGGAATTGAAGATAAATTTATCTCCTTTGGGGAAGATTGACTTTTTACAGTAAGAGGTTTTCTCCCTCTCCCAGTTTTCATTTTGGTTTCAATTTCAGATCAGTGTTAATTTTCCAAAAGCTAAATTTTTAAATTCTTTTTTTCAGTAGTTGTAAGTTAATATGTTCCATGAATTCAGGAACAGTGTTATCACCATGTTTTTGTTGGGGAAATTGAGATATGTTAGAATGCTGTAGATCACAGTGATGGAGACATCTACGTCTTTTTCATATAGTGCTTTCTAAATCTTTGACTTAAATGTTATTCCAGAATTGTGTCAGATGGGAGACATGAGTCATCGACATCTTTTTTTTTTTATCCTTCCCAAAAAGGAATCATATCTTAAATGTTAAGTGTGTTATATAGAAGGACTGTTTCTGTTCTTTGGACTCACAAAAACACAGAGAGGTTTTGGTTTTTGTTTTTGTTTCTTAGGCGTTTAGTGGCTTCTGGCCCACTGTGAACCCTAATTCTTAAAGAATTTAACACAGGCTAACTGACAAGTGATAGGGACTCAGAGGAAGTTTTATTTAGCCATCCCTGAAAGATAGGAAACAGATCATAACAGTGGTGGTGGTTGTAATTACACTGTTCCTATTAATATGTTAGTATATGCACTAGACATTTTCACTGAGTATCTTTATTGGGCCTCATAGGCTGGGTTTTCAAGAACAAAGAACTTATTAATATGAACTGTAGCTAGAATCATTTACCTTTGGAAACTTGCTTCCAAGGAAAAAGGCTTTAGGGGTTTTATGGATTTTTTTTTTTTAAGATTTTATTTATTAGACAGAGAGAAACACAGCCAGAGAGGGAACACAAGCAGGGGGAGTGAGTGAGGGAGAAGCAGGCTTCCTGCCGAGCAGGAAGCCCGATGTGGGGCTCGATCCCGGGTCTCCGGGATCATGACCTGAGCCGAAGGCAGTCGCTCAACCAACTGAGCCACCCAGGCGCCCAGGTTTTATGGATCTTAATTCAAATCCTGCCTACCTACATATCTACCTATTCTACCTTGGGAAAGTTACTTTATTTTTGAAGTTTATCTAAAAATATCTGTTTCTTTCTGACTATAACATAATATATGGTGCTGCAGAAACTTTGGAATATGAAAGGTCCAAAAGAAAAAATAAAGACCATCCATAATTCTAGATTTAGACAAAAAAAATCTCTCTTGGAGCTTGTGTTCCAGTGATGATCTTTACAAATCTGGAAATAGCCTTAAAGTCTACCAAAAGAGACTGCTGGTTAAATATGTTCTGGTTCACCATATCCTAAACTCTGTAGCAGATCAAAAGCTGGAGAGCAGTGTTTAAGGATGGGGGTTCTATGTTCAGATCTTGGTTCTATTCCTTATTAGCTATGTGACCTTAATCTCTTGATACTTAAATATCCTAATATAATATCTACTTCGCAGAGTTTTTCTGAGGATTAAATGGGGCATAAGAAGTCTAACTATCTGGTATATATTTTGTAAATGCTTGATAAATATTGCTAGAGTATTATTAAATTTATGTGATGATACAGAATGATTCCCAAGATATATTAAATGTATAATATAAGGTATCAAGAAAAGTTTTTTTATTGTATGATGTCATATATGGACATTAAAAAGTAGATACATATTTTTCTAGAACCAGGATCTATTTTTCTTCAAGGAGACCTGATAAAATATTAAGGGGCTACATTTAGGAACTTGGATTGGGGATTGGAGATGGTAGAGAGTTGTACCTCTTGTTTTTACCTCTTTGTGAGGTTTGAGTTTTTAATGCCAGGTGTGTATTCTTTTTGTTTACTTTTTAAAAAATGTCTTCCTGGGACGCCTGGCTGGCTTAGTCAGTAGAGCATGAGACTGTTGAACTCAGGGCTGTGAGTTCAAACCCCATACTGAGTGTGGACTCTACTTAAAAAAAAAAAGTCTTTCTTTATAGATCTTTTTGTCTTTTCCCCCATGTTGGAAAATCTTATTTTTCTGCTAGTTGTAATAACTTTATTTACATAATTGTAGAGTTTGAACAGTTCTGGAACCAGCCCTTTGCAAATAGGTTAAAATCACATTAGAGACTGTTTTGAGATAAGTAAACATACCACGCATCTTGTTTCAAAGGAGTTTCTTGTAGAATAGGGGAGCATTGTGTTTCTGTGTTTCACTTTATAAATGGGATAATGATGTCAGTAAGGCTCTTACAGAAACGGTTTTATACTTAGAATTCTTCTGTAGATTCAGATTTTTCCCCTTAGCAAATATTTACCTATTTGGCAATAGATAAAAAGGCATACTTCCTTGTCCTTTCATGGTCAGTTAGAAACAACTGTACTTACAAATTAGTTTACTCTGAAAGGCATTTGGAAGATTCATATACTGGGTAGTCTCTCAATTCATTCTTCCGCTCTATGTTCTTTTCCCTCTTTGCATTCTTATACCTGTGTCTCCTCCATTTCTCTCTTTCTCTCTCTCCATCATCTCAGACACTGAGGATGTAAAGATTAATGGGATGCAGTTCCTGTCCTTAAGAAGCGCACATTAGTTGTTCCATTCTGGCATTCTTTCTGAACTACTTTCTGGGGCCGAGGTGAGGGGAGAATTAGGAATTTCTTTCTATTCCCATTTTTTTCAGTTCAGCTTTGAAAACATTTAGTAGCTACTCGGGTGTACCAGGCACTCTGGTAGAGGATACAAAGGTAAATGAAGTCCCTTTTATTGCTTAGTTTCTTTCAAGGAGATAGGTAAATAGATTTTAAAACAGTTTGATAGATGCTATGTCTATGATATTGTTTGGTTTTCACAGTGAGATAATTTTTGATAGAAAAGTGCCACCAGGATGCCTGGGTGGCTCAGTGGGTTAAAGCCTCTGCCTTCGGCTCAGGTCATGAACTCAGGGTTCTGGGATCGAGGCCCGCTTCGGGCTCTCTGCTCAGCAGGGAGCCTGCTTCCTCCTCTCTCTGTCTGCCTCTCTGCCTACTTGTGATCTCTGTCTGTCAAATAAATAAACAAAATCTTGAAAAAAAAAAAAAAGAAAAGTGCCACCAGATTGAGTTAAAGAATATACATTTTATTTAGTGGCAGAAATTAACCTGTCTTAAGACATTTATACAGAGTAAGAGCCTGTATAGCATATTCCAGAAATAAAGGTTCCTTGCCCTCCCTAATTCCTCAGGGAGGTTGCTAAGGTATCTCTGAAGTGTGAGAATGTGCCAGACCTGAGAGCCAAGTTCTTGATTGTTCACTGTTCCTTTTTTCCTTCCACCATACTTTTATATTTGAGGGTTGCATTAGTATTCCAGAAGAATCTGCTTTGCAGTTTATGTGCCTATATCAAAGAGAACATATACAAACATTGCGCTTTCCTACTGCTCAAATCAGACTCTGTGTCAGCAAGGCCTGGTTCTTAGTCCATGGTGAAAAGCAATCTGGCCAGGCTGCTGCCTGTCTACATGAGCCCCCTGGTAACTCCGTTTCCTTGAATGTGCTTGGATACACGTTGAGTACTTTGAAAGCACAGAGGAGGCAGACCTAAGCTGAGTGGAACAGAATGGACATAATCAGGCCGGGCTTTATGGAGGACACCATGCACGTCTTGAAGAGTACTTGCCGTGTCAGTGCTCCATAATTAGTTTGCTAGTTTTGTACATTAGGGTAGAGTAGTAATAATTGAAGAGTTTAAAGCTAAATTACTGGCATCATTTGCATCTCTAAAATATAAGGACATTTCCTGCATTACTATAATACTGTTTTCACACATGACAAAAACAATAATTCTTAATAATGTAATACCTGTCCATGTTCAAATTTCTCATTATGCCCAGAAATGTCTTTTGTAGCTGGTTTGTTTGAACTAAGATCCAGTTAGGAACCATTCATTACAGTTAGTTATATCTCTTAAGGTTTTCTTCCCCCACTTTTTTAAATACTGTATTTATTTATTTTTTTAGTCTAAAGTCTTCTTTTTTATGCTAAAACTTAGCCCACTGTCTTTATTTATTTATTTACCCTGGGCACTGATTTGTTGAAGAGACTTGGCAGAACGTAATGAGCTGCCTTCTGGTTTTTGTCTGATTGCTTCCTTTGACACTAGCTTGTTCTAGTGTTCTCTGTAGATGTACAGTTTGATTCAATTCAGGTTAAATTTTTGGCATATTTAGTATAGTACTTAGTGGGTAACACAGTGTTGCATTTCTTTAGTCGATTGTTTTTTCCTGGTAAATTATTGATTTATTCAGTGTCATTACTATTCCTAGTAAAGTCTTTTTTTTTTTTTTTTTTTAAGATTTTATTTATTTGACAGAGAGAAACACAGCCAGAGAGAGGGAACACAAGCAGGGGGAGTGAGAGAGAGAGAAGCAGGCTTCCCGCCGAGCAGGAAGCCCAGTGTGGGACTCGATCCCGGGTCTCCGGGATCATGACCTGAGCCGAAGGCAGTCACTTAACCAACTGAGCCACCCAGGCACCCCTCTAGTAAAGTCTTTATTTGCAGGAGGTAGACATCTGTATTAGATGGTAAAGATTATTTATTAAAAATTACAAATAGAAAAATATCATCTGGCATTACATCTAAGGTGAATACTTTGTGATATTTGGTATGTGTGTATATAAACACGTACATCACACACATGTATACCTGCATACACATGGACACATACATACAAACATGATAGATTACATATATACTGGATTGTGATGTAAGCCTTATTTTGTCCTCTGGGTCCTATTCAGAGAAGTTTGACGATCATTAATCTAGAGGAACTGACTCATTGTTTGTGAGCTGTGCTGTATCTCTGCGCTCCTTGGAGTGAGAACACCTTATCAAGGTAAATTCCAGTCTGTTGGCCTGGATAACTGTTTACTGTTTCACATATTGGGGAAACCATGTGTGATAACGCAAACAAACGAACCAACAGCTGCCATCATACCAAACTACATACTGTATCCTGGTTAAGGTTCTTAAGTAGACTCCTTTGAGTTTTTCTTTTCCTTTCCTTTCTTTTCTTTTGTTTTTTTTAAATTTTATTTATTTTTTTGACAGAGGGAGACAGTGAGAGGGAACACAAGCAGGAGGAGTGGGAGAGGGAGAAGCAGGCTTCCCGCAGAGCAGGGAGCCTGATGTGGGGCTCAATTCCAGGACTCCGGGATCGTGACCTGAGTTGAAGGCAGACATTTAATTACTGAGCCACGCAGGTGCCTTTGAGTTTCCTAATTCATCCCAGGAAGGATTTAGGGCACTCCATTTTTATGTTGTTACTTGTAAACACTTTTGCTTTGCTAGTTTTTTTTTTTTTAAGATTTTATTTATTTGACAGAGAAACAGGAAACACAGTGAGAGGGGGAACACAAGCAGGGGGAGCGAGAGAGGGAGAAGCAGGCTTCCCGCCGAGCAGGGAGCCCGATGTGGGACTCGATCCCGGGTCTCCGGGAACATGACCTGAGCCGAAGGCAGTTGCTTAACCACAACTGAGCCACCCAGGCGCCCTGCTTTGCTAGTTTTTGTATTAAATCTTCATACACTTGTGAGAAAAGGTCCTCTTCAGATTTTGTTCTGTCTAGGTAAGGACTTTTCCCACCTGATGTCTCCATTTCTTCTCTGTGCTTTAGATACGTGGGCCATATGTGGCCATCAAAGTATACTGGGGGTTCTGGAGGCTCATAGACCTTTGTATTCCTCTTCCTTTTACATACTTTGTATAGAATGGTCACAAAGTCGCTTCTGTTCCATAGAGTGTCAAGGGGCTTATAGTTAAAGAGAAGGAAGCCTTCCATGATTAATATGGGCATTCCTCGGCATTTGCAGAGTCTGCTGATAACAGTGGCTTGGGCTTTTTGTCTGGCAGGAAGTGGTGGATGTCATTTTTTCTATGTTGGGTGCTTAAAGCACATAATACTGCAGAAATCCATCTGTATTTGCCTCTCTCTCAAACTCTGGCTCGAGGAAATCATCCTGAGATAAGATGCTGCAGTTTGGAAGGAATTTCTGCAAATTCTTAGCCAGCATTGTCTTCCTGCCATTTGTCACAGTACTAATTCCAATGACAAATGTTTTCATGATTAGCTTTGAGAATCATGTCTCCAAAAGTTTCCAGGGGCCAGCTTGAGTCCGCCCAAGCAAAGTGGCAGAAGCCCGTAGTCCCTCCTTCCACACTCCTCCTGGGGCATAGGTGGCTCAGGTCTAATCGTTGTTTTCTTTATTTTTAATGCCAACGATACACAATGGTAGAACTGTGATTCAGCCCATCAGTCACCAATCCTGGACTTGGATAGTCAAAGCATTGATCAGCTATTTTCCTTTTTCCCCCGGGGATTTTTAGCCAGCCCTTTTTTGCCTTGTCTCTGTTGTATTCTCTTATTTGATATATTCCATGGCATATCCTCTTACCCTTCACTTCTTTCTGACTTCTATTTTATATATAAATAGTTACAGTTCCAAGAGATCTTATTTTCTGATTTGACATAATACATTGCAGCTACTCTTTGTAACTTTACGAAGTTACAAACCTCAATTAAATGCTTCTGTTTTGTCTAAATTCTACTTACTCATCTTTTTGATTAGCATTTATTTATTTATTAGTTATTTTATTTTTTAAATAAGCTCTACGTGGGGCTTAAACTCAGGACCCCAACATCAAGAGTAGTAGGGTCAATGAGGCTCCCCTTTCCTTACTCATCTTTACCAAGGTTTTACTTCTGGTCCCATGAAGAATGAGTAGAGATGAGAAAGGCCCACATTGATCATTCTGGATATCATGGGTTAGATGGGGCATCTGAAACTGGGAGGAGGTTAGAGGAAGGATGAAATAGAATATAATTTCCCTCGGGATGTGAGTCCCTGGTTGGTTATTTCCAGTGTCCTGTGGTGAATGGCCTTAGTGAGTGTTTTCTTTTGTGAAAATTGTAATGCATATTGACATGATGGGGAAGCTTGTAGAAATGGAGAGCATCGATGAAGAGACAAATAGGTCAAGTATTCAGTCATGTTCTTTAGGGAGGGGAAGAAGATATTCTCTTACAATTTAGGAGCATAAGTAACTGGAATTTTTGATATTTCCACTTTGCGGTTTATATATATATATATTTTTAAAGATTTTATTTATTTATTCGACAGAGAGCACGTGAGTGAATGCACAAGCAGAGGGAGTAGCAGAGGTAGAGGGAGAAGCAGACTCCTTACTGAGAAGGAATCCTGATGGGGGGCTTGATCCTAGGACTCTGAGGTCATGACTTGGGCCAAAGGCAGGTGCTTAACCAACTGAGCCACCCACGTGGTCCTGCAGTTAATATTAATAGCTTATTAGAAGTAAAAAAGGCTTCCCTCTATATCCCTACTATAGAGCTATCACTAGGAGTAGGAAAAATTATTATTATGTTATTATTTTTAAAGATTTTATTTATTTATTTGAGAGAGAGAGAGATAAAGAGTGCACAAGTGGTGGGGAGGGACAGAGGGAGAAGCAGCAGCAGACTCCCTGCTGAGCAGGGAGGTGGGTGTAAGGCTCCATCTGACCTGAGCTGAAGGCAGACGCTTAACTGACTGAGCCACCCAGGTACCCTGTGTTGGAAAAATTATTATTATTAATTTTTAAAAGATTTTATTTATTTATTTGACAGAGAGAAACACAGAGAGAGAGGGAACACAAGCAGTGGGACTGAGAGAGGGAGAAGCAGGCCTCCTGCCGAGCAGGAAGCCTGATGTGGGGCTCGATCCCGGGTCTCCAGGATCATGACCTGAGCCGAAGGCAGTTGCTTAACCAACTGAGCCACCCAGGTGCCCCTGTGTTGGAAAAATTATTAGGGAAAAAGCAGTCTACAGTAGTCTCCCATTGTCCATAGTTTCACTTTCTGAGATCAACCTCAGTCAGGGAACAGATGATCATCCTTCTCGGTATTTGGCATCTCTCTTCTCAGTAGTAGCCTAACGCCATGTCACAGCACCTACGTCTTTCCCCTCACTTTCATCTCATCACATAGGCATTTATTGTCTCGCATCATCACAAGAAAAAGGGTGAACACAGTATAGTAAGATACTTTGAGAGACCACATTCACATAACTTTCATTACAGTATATTGCTATAATTGCTCTGTTATTGTTGTTAATCTCTTACTTTTCTTCATTTGTAAATTAAACTTTGTCATAAGTATATATGTACAGGAAAAGCGTAGAGGTAGGTTTAGTGCAATCCACAGTTTCAGGCATCCACTGGGGGTCTTGGAACTATTTTCCATGAATAAAGAAGGACTACGGTCTAGTTAAGGATTTTATCTAGTATCAGGACCTATATTCATCATATTTTTTGTCTTGCATACTTTGGCTCATAGTATGGTTAAGAGATACTACTTTTCATTTGGGAAAATTTCCTCACTACCATTTCATGAAATCTTCTCATATAGAGCAGGTCTTAGTATAAATACATCCCCTTTTAAGTTGCATTTTTGTAGTTATTATAGTCCATTTTATATATGGTTTTTATTTTTAAACTATTACTAATTTTCTTTTTTGTGAAATTATGTAATGTAGAATAAGACAGATATTTGCAGCATGGAGATTATTATTTGTTGCATGCCTCTGTTAGTCCAGAAAATATCCTCTCTTTTTGAGGTGATCATATTTCATTTCATTTATTTTGTTTTATTATTTTGCTTTTTTAAAGATTTTATTTATTTATTTCACAGAGAGAAACACAGTGAGAGAGGGAACACAAGCAGGGGGAGTGAGAGAGGGAGAAGCAGGCTTCCTGCCGAGCAGGGAGCCCGATGTGGGGCTCGATCCCCGGTCTCCGGGATCATGATCTGAGCCGAAGGCAGTCGCTTAACCAACTGAGCCACCCAGGCGCCCCCATATTTCATTTATTTTGAGTTTCACTGCTTAACATCTTCTGAAATGAGGACATATCTTCCAATTAATTGATAGTATGGTGGTTAGTTGGCAAGGTTTTTCTTTCTTAGCTGTACATGAAGTAATGGCAGTTCTTAATAATTAGTGACATGTTGAATTTGATGAAATTCAGATAACTGATGATTTAGCCCTAGAAGCAATGAGATAATGCTGAGGTTAGCAGCCTGAGTTGAGTACCACTGAGGAGACACATAAGAGACATGGACGTGATCTAGAATATTTATTCTATGTCTCTCTGTGAAAAAGCTTTT
>PITA01022709.1:0-29813 GCA_004023965.1 Spilogale gracilis | reverse complement strand
AAGACTGGCTGAAACAAAGGAGCAAGAAATCTGAACAGCAAAGGACTTCTCAAAAGGAATATTGGAAGCCAGAAACACGTGCTTCAAAAATTCGGGGGGGGGGGGGGGAATGACCTCCAACCTAGATTTCTATTATTCTATTTTCATGGACGGTAAAAGTGGTGTGTGTCTATGTTAGGGGTCATCAAACTACTCACTCTAATTTTTGTTTTTGTAAATAGTTTTATTAAAACACAGTCACATTCAGGGGCACCTAGCTGGCTCAGTCAGTAGAGTATGGGACTCTTGATTTTAGGGTCATGAGTTCAAGGCCCATACTGCGTATAGAGACTACTAAGAAAAAGAAAAGAAAGAAACAGGGCCACATTCATTCATGTATGTATCATCTATGGCTCTTTTTGTAATATAACATCACAGATAAGTTGCTCAGGCACAGACCCTGTAGCCCATAAAGCCTAAAATATTAATTATCTGGCTTTTTACAGAAAAAATTTGCCAATTCCTGGCCTATGAATACAAAAACCAGTGACATCCAGGAAAATTGAGGGCCGATGGCAGTTCATAAGAGTTTGAACATAACTCTGGAAAGTCAGGGGAAGATTATAATGCACATTTTCCTGGGAAAACACAAGTCTGTAGTGTTACTTGAAGAGAATGCTGAGAGATTAGTTTCTGATTTTTATCCAATACTTACCTCCTGCCATTTCAGGAATACTAAAGAAGGCACCTAGAAAATGTATAGTCATCATTAAACTATTTGGAGAATTATTATAAAATGTACAGATTTCTAGAGGCTTGCTTCTTTTATTCTCTGGTTGCCCATCTTTTGAATGTTCTACTACCTTTTTAAAATTTTATTTATTTACTTGACAGAGAGAGAGCACGCACGTATAATAAGCAGGGGGAGTGACAGAGAGGGAGAAGCAGGCTCCCTGCTGAGCAAAGAGCCTGATGCCAGGCTGATACCACACACCAAACCCCCAACCCTGGGCTCCTGACCTAAGCCAAAGGGAGATGCCCAACCAAATTGAGCCATCCAGGTGCCTCATCTTTTTTTTTTTAATGTGAGCTCTACACCCAACATGCGGCTTGAACTCACAACCCAAAGATCAAGAGTCACATGCTCTACCAACTAAGGCAGCCAAGCACCTCAAATGTTCTACTACTTATTAGCACTTCCAGTGAAGGCAGACAGGGAACACAAAAATATGTGAAAGGCAAGCTGACCAATTTCATTATATCAGCAGGTAAACACACTGGAAAAAGAATTGGCAATTATTATCATGTATTAGCAAAACTAAAATTTTAAATGCCAACAAAGTGGGGTGCCTGGGTGGCTCAGTCAGTTAAATGTCCAACTCTTGATTTCAGCTCAGGTCATGTTCTCAGGGTTTGGAGACCGACTCCCATGTCAGGCTCCATGCTCCATGCTTAAGATTCTCTCTCTCTTCCTCTGCCCCTCCCCTCACTCCCTCTCTTAAAAATAAGTGAAGAAATATCAACAAAGTAAGTTCAATATAAACCATCAGTGGGAGACATCTGCAAAAAACCCTCTAAAATGAAGGTTTGGTGGCATCCAGCTCCTTAGAGGAAGTAATTCCTCTATATGCAAAGCTGGCTTTGTCTAAATCTGGATTAATATACCCTATCCGGGGCATCATCTTATAAGAAGACAAAAAGAGACCAGTAAAGGTGGTGAGAATATGCAGAAAGTATGGTGTATTAAAGACTGAAATCATTGGCTATTTTATTTTCATTTTAATTTAATAAGCATTACTATAGCATTAAACATTAAAGCCATTAATTTATGAAACAATCAACTGGGGCTCCTGAGTGGCTCAGTCAGTTAAGTTTCACCTTTGGCTCAGGTCGTGATCCCAAAGTCCTGGAATCAAGCCCCACGTTGGGCTCCCCGCTCAGCAGGGGAGCAGATTGCTTCTCTCTCCCTCTGTCTAGTGCGTGCATGTGCCCGCGCATGTGCGTGCAAGCTAATAAATACATAAAACCTTTTTTAAAATTCATTACACAATCAACAAATATTTACTGAAAAACTACTATAGGCCAGGCACTGTAATAGGACAGACAAAAATCCCTGACCTCTTAGAGCTTCATTCTAGTACAAATCACAGAAAATAAACAAATAAAACCACCAATAATGTAATTTTAAATACCTACAATCTTACCACTGACCATAACCTTTTATTCCCCCAAATTTCCATATGCATGTATATAAATTTTTATGTGTATTTAATTCTTTCATAATTTAAAACAATAATATTGGCACTTGGGTTCTACTCTTCATTTAACTTTTAAAATTTTATTTAATTATCTATTTATTCATTTCAGAAGGAGCAGGAGTAGAAACAGAGGGAGAGGGACTAGAAGACTTCCTCCTGAAGGCAGAGCTCAGTGGGGCTCCATTCCAGGACCCTGAGATCAAGACCCAAGCTGAAATCAAGAGTGAAACACTTCTACTGAGTCACCCAGATGCCCCATTTAACATTATTTTGAAAACTTATTTTCCAAGTTGTTACAAAGCTTTTAATTTGTATTTTTTACTTTTAATGCTACAGTTTACTTTATATTCCCCTATTCTTCAGTACATTTTACCTCCAGCCTTTGCTATAAGTACAAAAAAGGACCAGAGTGGGGTGATTTTCCTTTCCAGAGGAATTTGGGGAGGGTAGGCAATGAGCTGTTGGGTTTGCAGCAGATCATTAAAACTGATAGTAGGGGGTGCCTGGGTGGCTCAGTGGGTTAAAGCCTCTGCCTTCAGCTCAGGTCATGATCTCAGGGTCCTGGGATCGAGGCCCACATCGGGCTCTCTGCTCAGCAGGGAGCCTGTTTCCTCCGCTCTCTCTGCCTGCTTGTGATCTATCTGTCAAATAAATAAATAAAATCTTAAAAAAAAAAAAAAAAACTAATAGTAGGATCTACATCATTAGGACTAAGATGCTTAAATAAGAAACAGGCCAGGGGCCTCTGAGTGGCTCAGTCAGTTGAGCATCGGACTCTTGGTTTCAGCTGGTCCTGACCTCAGGGTGGTGGGATTGAGCCCTTTGTCCAGCTCAGCACTCAGTGCATAGTGTGCATGTCCCTCTCCCTCCCCTTTCTGCCTTTCCCTCCACATGCGTGTAAGCATGCACATGCTGCTCTCTCTCTCTAAAATAGATAAAAGAAAGAAGAAAAGAAAAGAGGCTATATCCAATCACTCCAGGCAAAACCACAAATATAAAAAGAATTCTCATTCAGGTGACAGAGTTGAGAGATGGGGGCTCTATTCAGGAACCCAGGTCAACTATATTTAAGGACAGAATCCTCTGGCATGCTTGCACTATGAGATGATGCACTACCAAGCCAGAGTAACTTTTCTCAAATTCCTTGAAAGTCGATGCAGAAACAACAAATCAACATCCAAAAATAGTCAGAAGCGACTGAACAGTCCATGAGGATTTGCAAGGACTTGATGATAATCAGTCTCAAAATCAAAGATGATTTTCATTATCACTGCCTAGAAGATTTAAGATGTGGGAATGGATCATGAAGATAATTTTTTATGAAGATAATTTAAAGAATCATTTGAAAGCTGTCATGGAAGCAAGCATAGACTATTTGATATGCTCTAGAGGATCCTGGAATGGAAGATTTCTTTTTTTTTTTTTTTTTTAAAGATTTTATTTATTTGACAGAGAGAAACACAGGCAGAGAGGAAACACAAGCAGGGGGAGTGAGAGAGGGAGAAGCAGGCTTCCCGCCGAGCAGGCAGCCCGATGTGGGGCTCGATCCCGGGTCTCCAGGATCATGACCTGAGCTGAAGGCAGTCGCTTAACCAACTGAGCCACCCAGGCGACCCTGGAATGGAAGATTTCATGTCACTACAAGGAAAAGTGGTAAGCTCTCTGTCACCAGATATACTTAGCAAAAAGTGACTGATCAACTTTTGCAGCTTTGTGAAGGATAATCGGAAACTGAAAGGGTTTTTTCCTTATTCTTTACCAAAATCTAATTCATTTTTGTTTTTATCAAAGTTATCCATGAACACAGACTAAGGAGGTAAACAAGTACAATGGCTTATTATAGAAGATAGTGATCCTCTACTTTAACAATTTCCCAATTCCCAGGGGCAAATTTTCAACTTTTATGGCTGAATCTTTTGGTATATACTTCCATATCATTACATGTTTTTTTCTTTTTTTCTTCTGTCCACCTTTAGGCACTATTAACTTCCCACCACAGAAGATGAGAATTTAGCTCTCTCCTTCCTCTTCATAATCTCTATACCAGTGCACAATTCCCATCCCCTAGTCTTCCCAATATAATTATGTAATTCTAATTTAATCAATACTCAAGGTTCATATAAATCCTATTCAGAGGATTTGGGCATGCAGCATACTTATTAAGCTAGGCTATACAAAGAGATCCCAAAATATCAGCCTAGTGAGTGAATATTCAGGTACTGATTAAGCCAGTTCTCTTCCAGAGTTATCCCAGGACACTCAGACTGACAGAAGCTCTGCCATCTTGACTACAAGGCGTCCAAGGCTATCCCAGATGCTGCAGCCCAGACAGCCAGGGGAGGCCAACAAAACTGGAACACATGAAGGAGGTCAGGCCCACTTCCACTAGAGAAAATAAGTCATGCATCTATCAAACTGCAACAGAGACTGGGGAATTCTGACTGCATGCCCAAAAAAAGGAAGAGCAAGTTTGGGTAGTTAGTGGCCTTTGCCACATATACAATGGTTATTTTCCTCAAAAAAAGTTAAAGAAAAAAACTGTAAAGGACTTAGAAACAGGTGGCAGAGGAAAAGAGAAGAAAGGATATAAGGGAAAATAAGTCAGCTAATGAAATCTAGAGGAAGATGAATAAACCCGCCCACAAAAATGGAGAAAAATTAAAAGGTGATTGATTCATTCAAGAAACACTCTCCTTTTGTTATGTACCACACTCCACATTAAATACAATAAAAAATATATACATTAAGTGCAATGCAGTATCCTCAATTAGATCCTGGAACAGAATACGGGCATTAATGGAAAAACTAATGAAATCCAAATAAAATCTGGTTTACTAACAGTAATGTACCAACATTAGTATCTTAGCGTGGACAAATGTACCATAGTAATGTAAGATGTTAACATGAGGGGAAATTGGATGACAGTTATACAGAAACTCTCTGTATAGTCTTTGCAACTTTTCTATAAATATAAAATTACTCCCAAAAAAGTATTACAAAAAAAAAATTCAGTTATAAAGGTGCAAACACTGCAGTTCCTCAAAAAATTACAGAATCACCATGTGATTCAGCAATTCTACTTCTAGATATATAATCCAAAAAACTTAAAAGCAGAGACCCAAAGAGGTGTTTGTATATCCATGTTCACAGAGGCATTATTCACAAAAAAACAAAAGGTAGAAGCAATCGAAGTGTTCAGCAATAGATAACAAAATAAACCAAAAAAATGTGATATATATGTACAATGGGATGTTATTCAGCATTAAAAAGAAATTCTAACATATGCTACAATGTGGGTGAACCTTGAAGATACTAGGTTAAATGAAATAAGCCAGTTCCAAAAGCACAAATATTTTGCATGATTCCACTTATGTGAGGTACCTAGAGTAGTCAAATTAATAGAGAGAGAAAGTAGAATGTGGTTGCCAAGAACTGGGGTGAGAGAATAGTAAGCTAGTATGAGTACAGAGTTTCAGCTTGGAAAGACAAAAACTCTAGGGATGGATAGTGGTAACTGGTTGCACAACCGTGGGAATGTACTTAGTGTCAAAGATCTATGCACTTAAATATGGTTATAATGGGGGTTCCTGGGGGCAGAGTCCATTAAGGGTCCAACTCTCAGCTTAGGCTCAAATTGTGATCTCAGAGTGGTGAAACTGAGCCCCGTGACCAGCTCCCCACTGACTGCAGAGTTTGCTTGTGATTCTCTCACCCTCTCCCTTTGCCCCTTCCACTTGTACACTCATTTTCTTTCCCTAAGATAAGTAAATACTTTCTAAAAAATGGTAACCATGATATACTTTATACATATTTTACTCCAATTTAAAAAAAATATTGCTATATAAGCACATTGATAGAGGTTTGAACATAATACTTCCAAACAACAGAAAAAAGACCTGAAACAAATTCTGACTTCCCTGAGACTATGAAATCGAAGTTACTTTTGAGCAAGACAGTCATACTAGAAAAGGAAATGGGAGATAGGGCATACTGAGTATGACAGAGGCACAGCAAACATGGTAGACTAGAGCAGAGGTCGGCACACTGTAACCCCGTAAGTCATGTTCTGCCACAGGTTTTTGTACAGCCCACAAATTAAGAATGGTTTTAACATTTTTTTAAAAGATTTTATTTATTTATTTGACAGACAGAAGCACAGCCAGAAAGGGAACACAAGCAGGGGGAGTAAGAGAGGGAGAAGCAGGATTCCCGCCGAACAGGGAGCCCAATGTGGGGCTCGATCCCGGGTCTCGGGGATCATGACCTGAGCCAAAGGCAGTCGCTTAACCAACTGAGCCACCCAGGCGCCTGGTTTTCACATTTTTTATGAGGAAAAAAAAATTAAAATTTGAAGTTGAAGAAAAGTTAAAACAGGGGTGACTGGCTGCCTCTGTTGGAAAAGTATGTGACCCTTGATCTCAGGGTCTTGAGTTCAAGCCCCACATCAGATGTAGAGATTGTTTAAACATTTTTTAAAAATTAAAATTTTAATGGGGCGCCTGGGTGGCTCAGTTGGTTAAGCTACTGCCTTTGGCTCAGGTCATGATGGATCAAGCCCCACATCGGGCTCCCTGCTCGGCGGGAAGCCTGCTTCTCCCTCTCTCACGCCTCCTGCTTGTGTTCCCTCTCTGGCTGTGTTTCTCTCTGTCAAATAAATGAAATCTTAAAAAAAAAAATAAAGATTTTTTTATTTATTTGACAGAGAGAAACACAGCCAGAGAGGGAACACAAACAGGGGGCGTGAGAGAGGGAGAAGCAGGCTTCCCACCGGGCAGGGAGCCCGATGTGGGGCTCAATCCCAGATCTCCGGGATCATGAGCTGAGCCGAAGGCAGTCGCTTAACCAACTGAGCCACCCAGGTGCCCCATAAAAAAAAAATCTTTAAAAAAAAAATTGAAATTTTAAGACATGCAAGATTATACAGAATTCCAATTTCAGTGTCCATAAATAGTTTCCCTGGAACACAGCCATAGTCATTTATTTACACAATGTCTGTGGCTGCTCTCAGGCCACCAAAGCAGAGCTGAATAGTTGACAGAAACAATAAAACCTACAAAACTTAAAATCTTATTTACTATCTTGCCCTTTACAGAAAAATCCTGCCAACCCCTTATCTAGAGACCTGAATGTAGTACATTTAGTATGGCTAATTCAAAGATACGTATGAGGGAGACACATGGCAAACGAGATAACCATAAGGTAGTGGGGGGCTTTATGTGCTAAGCTAAGGAATCTGAACTTGTCTCAACTTAATACCATTCACTATGAGAAGCCACTGAAGAACTGTGTAGAAAGTAATCTGGTCAGCAGATAAACTTCATGTAAAGACAATTATCCACTTGCTTTTAAAGGTATCTGAGCTATTCACTGACTAAAGGAATAAAACTTCACCCTAAAAAAAAAGGCCTTAAAAAATAAAACTAAAATTTAAATTAAAATAAAAAGCCCAGAGGGCGCCTGAGTGGCTCAGTTGGTTAAGCAACTGCCTTCGACTTGGGTCATGATCGCAGAGACCCGGGATCGAGACCCACATCAAGCCCCACATCGGGCTCCCTGCTCGGCAGGAAACCTGCTTCTCCCTCTCTCATTCCCCCTGCTTGTGTTCCCTCTCTGGCTGTGTTTCTCTCTGTCAAATAAAATAAAATCTTAAAAAAAAAAAGCCTAGAAGCATACCAATAAGGTTAACAGTGATAACATATTTTTTTAATTTTTTTAACATTTTATTTATTTATTTGACAGAGAGAGAGAGATCACAAGTGGGCAGAGGCAGGCAGAGAGAGAGGAGGAAGCAGGCTCCCCACTGAGCAGAGAGCCCGATGCCGGCCTCGATCCCAGGACCCTGCACATGTAACTCTTGATCTTGGGTTTGTGACTTCAAGGCTCATGATGTGTGTAGAGATTACTTAAAATCTAAAATAAAAAAAAAGAAAAAAAAAGTGTTATCTCTTCTTTGTGCTTACCCATTTTTTCATATCTCCAAATCTGAATTATAAATCTGCTTTTATAACCCAAATGTAAAACTCCCAAATTTAAACTCCTATTCATATGCACACAACATTTGTTTTTTATGTTCTATACTCTTCTCCCCCGCCCCTAGGTAGAAATGTCTAGGAAAACCTACACATAGCAAAACTATGAAAGCATGCCTCTGTCACACTTACAAAGGATAAATGACATTCTACCTTTTCAAATTACATATTTGCTTTACAGACATGAAAGAATAAAATATTTGAATGCAAGTACTGGCAGGGCACTCTCTTTCCTACATAGGGTTTCATCACATTGAACAAATAGCCAAATCAGTATCTTAATGAAACTAAAAATGTTAAGATAGAAGAAAATGCAGGGCTGGAAAATCAAGTCAAAATGTTGAAAACTCATGCAAGATGAGACCATATAACCCAGAGAATATAATTCTGTGTTTAAAGAAATGCAAAGTCCTTGATTTATACCACAGTACTTTGCACTTCATGATACACTGCTTGCTAAGATTAAATTCTTTTTAATGTTCTGTTTCAGTTCTTCCACTAAACTGTCGGGGATTCATGTGCAGGGAACCATGTCTTGTATTTCTTTTGTGTGTCCCCCCACAGCACTTCATACAGTGCCTATATGGTAGGTGTTCAATAAATGCTTACAATTGAATGACAAAATAATTAATCCTAGTTTGAGCTCACAGACTGAAACCCTCACACCTACAATTCACACCATTAAGCCTCCCTCTACCCAGCAGTTTAAAGGACATTCCTGGGGTGAGTACTGCTGATTCTACTGGATTTATTACATTAGGTTTCTTCTCCAGAAAAGAGCTCAAAGTACACATCTAAATGTTAAATTAGAATTCCTGACTACTGAGAAGGTGGGTGCAAAAGTAGGCAAGTATAGGAAAAACCTATTATAATAGCTTGCTTCCAAAGAAAGGAGCATTATTCAGTCCTGAGATTAAAACATTCCTAAAATGTCTCTGAAGTAAGACCCTTAACTAACATCATTCCATTAAACTTTGTACTATATTCAATCACAATGAATATCATTAAAACCAAAAATTCACCATTAAAAAAAATTCTAAAAATCTCAGCTATCAGTCCATATGATTGTGTAAGATCTAGGTGTAATTATTTACTCTGCCAAAATCAAACTTCTAAACTTTTTCAAAGCATTATGATTGAACATCTAACATATGCTAAGCACTGGAGAAACAAATGAATAAGAAAAGCAGTCAAAATATCAATTGATTTTGTATTACTATATATTAAAGTACCACCAACAGAGCTAAGGAAGTACCATGCAGTGAGGAGCCAGCTTATATCTATGGAAATTTGGGGAAATTACATACCAAATCTAAACTGGATACTGAAGACTTTGAGTAGGAGTTTGAGGCAAAGAGCAAGAGGAGGAAAAGAATATTCCAGGCAAATGCAAAGCTGTACACAAACAGAGCACACTGGGCCTGGCAGACAGAGGAGAAAGAGGTAGGGTAGAGTTAGACAATGATGGGTCTGGTATGAAAGCTATAAAAGTTGGAATTTATTCCCCCAGGTAATGGACACAAAGTAGAAATCCTGAGGTAGGCAGTGACAAAAACCTGAAGAATCTGTCCACATAACAGAAACAACCTAGGTCATATTAAAATTGTCTCAAAGACATAATTCCATATTACACCATACAGACACAGCTCTGTAAATGCTGTGCTGATGCCGATACAAAAGAATTCTAACTATAACCTATTCCTCTGTCTGAGCTTTCAACTGAGTCTCAGGGCTCAGTCATTGGCCCTCTTTACTTCCTGCCTCATCTTACCAGACCCAGTTTTTAAAAAACTACATATTGATGATATCCCAAATGTGCATTATATTCATAGCCCTGACTTTTTCTGAGTTCCAGACCTAATCAGTTAACTGCTAACTCAATGGTTATTCCTAAATATCTAGTGATATCTCAAACTCACATTAACCAATGAAACTCTTCATTTTAGGGGCATCTGGTGGGCTCAGATGGTTAAGCATCTGACTCGATTTCGGCTCAGGTCACAATCTCAGGGTCACTGAGATCAAGCCTGCTAAAGATGTTCTTCCTTTCCCCAACCCCCGCCCCCACCACTGCCCCCTGCACACTCAGTGGGGAGTCTGCTTGCGATTCTCTCCCTCTGCCCCTCCCCTTCCACTCTCTCTAAAAATAAATCTATAAAAATAAATAAAAATAAACTCTTCATTTTAAATCCTAAACTAGTTCCTTCAGGTTTTCACCTCTGTATGGGGCACCAGTTGTTCTAGCAAAAACCTCCTTATCATCTTCTTTCTCTCATCTCTAACTAAGCTATTAAGCAAACTATTGGTTCTACCTTCAAAATATACCCTGAATCAGATCCCTTCTCACTGCCTCCATCATTACCTCCCTGATCCAAGCCACCATACTTCTGCTTACCATTCCAGTGACTTCCTAACTGGTCTCCTACAGACTCTCATCTCTACAGCACTCAAAGTGATCTTTTTATTTTTTATTTATTTTTTTTTTTAAGATTTTATTTATTTGACAGAGAGAAACACAGCTAGAGAGGGAACACGAGCAGGGGGACTGAGAGAGGGAGAAGCAGGCCTCCCGCCGAGCAGGAAGCCCGATGTGGGGCTCGATCCCGGGTCTCCGGGATCATGACCTGAGCCGAAGGCAGTGGCTTAACCAACTGAGCCACCCAGGCGCCGCCCAAAGTGATCTTTTTAAAACATAAATTTAGGGGCCTCTGGGTGGCTCAGTTGGTTAAGCGACTGCCTTCAGCTCAGGTCATGATCCCAGAGACAGGGATCGAGCCCCACATCGGGCTCCCTGCTCGGTGGGAAGCCTGCTTCTCCCTCTCTCACTCCCCCTACTTGTGTTCCCTCTCTAGCTATATTTCTCTCTGTCAAATGAATAAATAAAATCTTAATTAAAAAAAACAAATTTAAAAAATAATTATAGGGGCGCCTGGGTGGCTCAGTTGGTTAAGCAACTGCCTTCAGCTCAGGTCATGATCCCGGAGACCCGGGATCGAGTCCCACATCGGGCTCCCTGCTTAGCAGGAAGCCTGCTTCTCCCTCTCTCACTCCCCCTGCTTGTGTTTCCTCTCTGGCTGTATTTCTCTCTGTCAAATAAATAAAGTCTTAAAAAAAAATTTTTTTAATATATATAAAAAATAAAAAAAATAAAATTATAAGGGGCGCCTGGGTGGCTCAGTTGGTTAAGCGACTGCCTTTGGCTCAGGTCATGATCCCAGAGACCCAGGATCGAGTCCCACATCGGGCTCCCTGCTCAGCGGGAAGCCTGCTTCTCCCTCTCTCACTCCCCCTGCTTGTGTTCCCTCTCTCGCTGTGTTTCTCTCTGTCAAATAAATAAAAAAATCTTTAAAAAAATTAAAAAATAATTATAATTAAAAATAATTATTTAAAAAACAAATTTAAAAAATAAAACTTAAATCTGTATCATTTTTCTTCATACAACTATCCAATGAATCCCATCACACTTAGAATGAAATCCAAAGCCCTTCTGGTCTACCAGACTCTATACCATCTGAGATCACCAACTACCAAGTATTATTTCCTAACACATCCAATTATTACCCAGCACTCTCCAAACTATAGCACACTGGTCTTTTTCACTTCCTTGAAAATTGCAAACTGATTCTCACCCCAGAGTCTTTGCATTAGTATTCTCTCTCTCCACTTGAAATACGCCATGTTGGCCTGGTACACTCCTTATCATTCAGGTCTCTTTATGCTCAAGCATTACCTCAAGAAACCTTACCTAACAACCTATCTAAAAGAACTACCAAACCCACCACACCACTCACTATCCTCTCATACTACTTTCTTCACATCATTTAGATGGTATATAAAATCATATTATTTATTAGTTTATTGTCTATTATTGTCTATTTACTAGAGGATAAATTCCTTGAGAGCAGGGCCTTTCTTATTCACTGCTCAATCCCAAGCCCTGGTACAATGCCTGGCATTCAATACAACTCATTAATTATTTGTTGTTGAATGAACAAGTTTACCTAATTGGTCTAATCCATCGTATTTATATTTTTACTCTGTTATGCATAACTGAATTTGCTTCCCTACTTTTGGATTTATATCTAATTCATGACTGCCTAGCTTTTTCTTCCTAGAACAGAGAGCTAAAGCAGTTTAAAGACTGTAAAAACAAGTTGTACTATACTAATGCCTTTATTTTTTTTAATATTTTATTTATTTATTTGACAGAGAGAAACACAGCAAGAGAGGGAACACAAGCAAGGGGAGTGAGAGAGAGAGAAGCAGATTTCCCGCGGAGCAGGGAGCCCGATGCGGGGCACGATCCCGGGAGTCCGGGATCATGACCTGAGCCGAAGGCAGTGGCTTAACCAACTGAGCCACCCAGGCGCCCCTATACTAATGCCTTTAATTCCTTTCCTATACTTAGTCCTGTCTGCAACCTGTCCAGATTTTTTTCTTTGACTATGCCTTCCCTTATCCTCTTTCTGTATTATCAGAATTCTCAATGTACTGCTTATCATAAATCCTGATAAAGATGGACTAACATGCCAAGAAAGTTATAACAGATATTTTTTATATTGCAAGTAATACAAGTTTGGGGGATTAAGATTTTATTTATTTATCAGAGAGAGACAGCACAAGCAGGAAAGTGGGGGAGCACCAGAGGGAGACAGAGACTCCTCACTGAGCAAGGAGCCCGATGCAGGACTCGATCCCAGGACTGTGGGATCACAACCAGAGACAAAGGCAGACACTTAGTTGACTGAGCCACCCAGGCATCCCTGGGTTTGTTTGGGGTTTTTTGTCTGTTTGTTTTTTAAGTAAAGAAAAAATAAAAAGTAAAGAAAACCATAGAAAAGCAAACATTTTAAAGATTTTTTTTTTTAATTTGACAGAGAGAAACACAGCCAGAGAGGGAACACAAGCAGGGGGAGTGAGAGAGGGAGAAGCAGGCTTCCCGCTGAGCAGGAAGCCCGATGTGGGACTCGATCCCGGGTCTCCAGGATCATGACCTGAGCCGAAGGCAGTTGCTCAACCAACTGAGCCACCCAGGCGTCCCGAAAAGCAAACATTTTAAAAAACAATTTCACAGGCAGGTGATAAAGGTCAACACCAACAGCAACAAGTCATGTTGGTAGTATATACTCTAACCCCAGTCTACTAATGAGAAAAATATGAAACCCCAACTGAGGAACATGTTACAAAATAGGGACCAGTACTCCTCAAAATTGTCAAGGTTATCAAAAATAAAGTAAGAGCTCTCTTTCGTCAGGCACATGGCACTGGCAGGATGAGCAAACGCTGCAGTCTTCATACTGCAGGCAAGTTCTATAGCCACCAACTGAGATCAGAAGTAACATGTTAAACAGTATAAGAAAGCTCATTTGGGCACAGTCCTGAGGGCCAACCCTCTGGAGGTGCTTTCCATGCAAAGGGAATTGTTCTGGGAAAAGTAGGGGTTGAAGCCAAACAGCCAAATTTTGCCATCAGGAAATGTGTCAGGGTCCAGCTGATCAAGAACGGAAAAAAAAAAAAAAAAAAAAAAAAATCAGTCTTTGTACCCAATGATGGTTGCTTGAATTTTACTCAGGAAAATGATGAGGTTCTAATTGCTGGATGTGGTTGTAAAGGTTATGGATTGGTGACATTCCTGGAGTTCACTTTAAGGTTGTCAAAACAGCCCATGTCTCTCTTTTGGCTTTACACAAAGACAAGAGGGAAAGACCAAGACCGTAAGTTTCAATGGTGAAAACCTGACTTAATAAATTTTCATATGCCAAAAAAGAGTCTGAGAAACTATTATAACCAAAAAAATTCCAAAGGGACATAACTACCTAAAGTATTCTGGCTGTGTAATAGACAGTTCTGAAAGGCAACAGCTTCATATGAACTCTCTGGAGACGCCTGGGAAGACCAAGCAACCAGCTTTGTTTGCAATGAAGCTATAGCCATCTTGACAATACATCCCTTATTTGTTTTCACTTTTTCCCTACCTCACTTCCTTTTCTTCCCCCACACCTTCCTCCCTGGAATCTCACCCTTTAATGGAACATTTAGTATGGCCACCGAGGTGCCCCAGCATTAGTACACTTAAAAAAAAAAAAGTTAGGCGCCTGGGTGGCTCAGAGTTAGTTAAGCCTCTGCCTTCAGCTCAGGTCATGATCTCAGGTTCCTGGGATTGAGTTCCACATCAAGCTCTCTGCTCAGTGGAGAGCCTGCTTCCTCCTCTTTCTCTGCCTGTCTCTCTGCCTATTTGTGATCTGTCAAATAAATAAAATCTTAAAAAAAAAAAAAAAAAAAAGGGCATTAGGGACACCCGGGTGGCTCAGTCGGTTGAACATCTGCCTTCAGCTCAGGTCATGATCCCAGGGTTCTACGATCAGGTCCCACATCAGGATCCCTGCTCACCAAGGAGCCTGCTTTTGCCTCTGCCTGCTGCTTCCCCTGCTTGTGTTCTGTCTCTCTGTCAAATAAATATCTTAAAAAAAAAAAGAAGGGGCACCTGGGTGGCTCAGTCACTAAGTGTCTGCCATTAAGCGTCATGGGATCAAGCCCCGTATAGGGATCCCTGCTCAGAGGGAAGCCTGCTTCTCCTTCTCCCATCTCACCTGCTTGCACTCCCTCTTTCACTGTGTCTCTGTCAAATAAATAAAATCTTTTAAAAACGGGGGAAGGGGTACCTGGGTGACTCAGTTGGTTAAGTGACTGCCTTTGGCTCAGGTCATGATCCCAGAGACCCAGGATTGAGCCCCGCATCCAGCTCCCTGCTCTGCAGGAGGCCTGCTTCTCCCTCTCTCACTCCCCTTGCTTGTGTTCCCTCTCTAGTTGTGTTTCTGCCAAATGAATGAATAAAATCTTTAAAAAAAAAAAAAAAAGGACATTAGATAAAAACTAAAGAAAACTGACTATACTATGGACTTTAGTTAATGATGTATCCATGGGCGCCTGGGTGGCTCCATTGGTTAAAGCCTCTGCCTTCAGCTCAGGTCATGGTCTCAGGGTCCTGGGATCAAGGCCCACATTGGGCTCTCTGCTCAGCAGGGAGCCTGGGTCCTCCTTTCTCTGCCTGCCTCACTGCCTGTGATCTGTCAAATAAATAAATAAAATCTTTAAAAAAACAAAAACAGGGGCGCCTGGGTGGCTCAGTTGGTTAAGCGACTGCCTTCGGCTCAGCTCATGATCCCGGGGACCTGGGATTGAATCCCATATTAGGCTCCCTGCTCGGCAGGAAGCCTGCTTCTCCCTCTCTCACTCCCCCTGCTTGTGTTCCCTCTGTGGCTGTGTTTCTCTCTGTCAAATAAATAAAATCTTTAAAAAAAAAAAAAAAAAGAGTCTGCCTTCAGCTCAGGTCAGAATCCCAGGGTCCTGGAATGGAGCCCAGCATCAGGGCTCCCTGCTCAGGGGGAAGCCTGCTTTTCCTTCTCCCACACCTCCTGCTTGTATTTCCTCTCACTGTTTCTGTCTCTGTGTCAAATAAATAAATAAAATCTATTAAAAAATAATACTTGTTTTTAATTAAATTCATCCAAAAACCCTACCACTCATATAAAACCACCATTAGTTTACATCTGAAGTATACCATTTCAGACTTTTATGTAAATTTTAGGCTTTTAAACATATACATACAGTCCTACAAAGATACAATCTTCCTACACATTTTACTTGACAAAATATATAATAGGCTTTCCAAGTAAGTAGTAGAAATCTATATTATACCTACTAGCTATAAGGTATTATCTTCTATAAAATTACCATATTTATTTAACCAACCCGCTATTATTTAAAATTTAAATTTTTCCAAGTTTTAGCTATTAAAAAAAGTACTACAAAAACTTTTTTTTTTAAGATTTTATTTATTTATTTGACAAATACAGCGAGAGAAGGAACACAAGCAGGGGAAGTGAGAGAGGGAGAAGCAGGCTTCCCGCCAAGCAGGGAGCCCGATGTGGGGCTCGATCGCGGGTCTCCAGGACTATGACCTGAGCTGAAAGCAGTCGCCCAACCAACTGAGCCACCCAGGCGCCCCAAACAACTTTTTTTTTAAACAACTCTTTAATATACATCTTTCCAAACTTACAAATTGGTGCCTTAACCAAGAAAGGCTCCTGAGTCAAGGAGCATACAGGTTTTGAATGTTTTCAATACTATAGCCAGGGGTGCCTGGGTGGCTTAGTTGGTTAAGCGACTGCCTTCGGCTCAGGTCATGATTCCGGAGACCCCGGATCGAGCCCCGCATCGGGGTTCCCTGCTCGCCAGAAAGCCTGCTTCTCCCTCTCTCACTCCCCCTGCTTATGCTCCCGCTCTCGCTGTGTTTCTATCAAATAAATAAATAAAATCTTAAAAAAAATTACTATAGCCAAAATACCCTTCAAAAAGGATGTTCACATGTAAATATCCACTAACAGCAGTGCATGAGTGAGCCAATTTCTTCACTCCTATGCCAATACAGTATTAATACTTTATTATGTATATGCAAAAATGCCAGACTTGGGGTGAGGAAGGGGAAGTTTTGTGTTACTTGATTGTAAGTGAAAAATAATTTGCATCTTTATTGGTTATTTTTATTCCTCTATGTATGTAATCTACCTATTCACATACCTTTAGCCCATCTACTAGATATTAAAATTATTAAATTTGGGGGGTGCCATGGTGGCTCAGTTGGTTAAGCGACTGCTTTCGGCTCAGGTCATGATCCTGGAGACCCGGGATCAAGCCCAACATCACGATCCCTGCTCAGAGGGAAGCCTGCTTCTCCCTCTCACTCCCCCTGCTTGTGTTCCCTCTCTAGCTATGTTTCTGTCAAATAAATAAATAAAATATTTTTAAAATAAATAAATAAATAAAATCATTAAATTTTTCAGTCCAACACATGGTGCAAATCTTTTTTTTTTTTTAATGTTTTTTTTTTTTAAGATTTTATTTATTTGACAGAGAGAAACACAGCCAGAGAGGGAACACAAGCAGGGGGAGTGAGAGGGAGAAGCAGGCCTCCCGCCGAGCAGGGAGCCCGATGTGGGACTCGATCCCGGGTCTCCAGGATCATGACTTGAGCCGAAGGCAGTGGCCTAACCAACTGAGCCACCCAGGCGTCCCGTTGCAAATCTTTTTCCCCCCACAATCCGCCTGGCATTGCTCATCACTGGATATAGCTGAAAAACTGCCTGGCACATAGTAAGCACTCAATAAACACGTTAAACACAGAGCAAATAAATATCTTTCAACTTTATGATGTTTTTGCAAATTACAGGTTGTTTTACGCAGTAATTCAAACAATATCTGCCTTTACTGATTCTGCCTTTACAGTCATGCTTAGAACATCTCATCCCATTTCAAGACTCGGAAAATGTGCACCCATTTTTTTTAAAGTGGTACTTTTCTGACTTCACATTTAAAATTTTATTTTTAAATAATCAATGAACAACGTGGGGCATGAATTTACAACCCCAAGATCAAGAGTGGCATGCTCTACCATATGAGCCAGTCCAGTGCCTGCTGACTTCACATTTTATATTTAACTATTTAATTCACTTGGCTTTTATTTTACTTACATTTCAGGTAGGATTACATTTTATTATTACTTTTCAAACGGCCAATTGTTCCAATGTAATTTTGAAATTCTCTCTCAACTAATGTGAAAAACCCTTTATAATACTAGCTTTAAATATTTCTAAACGTATTATTCTGTACCATGCTCTAATGCATAATTACTACTCATTATTATACCTTTATTTGTATACTCACTAGTACAAGTTACACACACACACACACACACACACACACTTTACTCTTTCAAAACTTTTCTTATTTTACAGATTCATTCTTCCAAATAAATTCTGGAATCATTCTGTCAAATTTTCAAAAGGCATTATGGTTGGAATCATGTGAAATTATCAGCCACATGAGCTAATGCAAGTTACCTGATCTCTGTCTCTGTTTTCCTCTTTGCTAAAATGGAACAGTACTTACCTCACAGATTAACAAAACTAATTAAGACATAAAATATTAAGCTAGAAAGATTTTAACATAATTGTTCTGAAGTGGTAACTATTGTTATAATGCTTACTCAAAAAAATGTTTTCCAGATTGTGCTCCCACAAAATTCAAAGGCCCTTTAAGACACATCAAAGGGTAGTACACAAAACGTTAAGTAGTGATAAGAAAAATACATCATCAATACCTGCTTCATTTCACTAAAGCCCTAACCCTTGACAAATGCAGGGCTGGAGCTGGGAGCAGAAAATCATGAAAAACATCAAAGGTCAGCGGTAAGCAACCCCGAAAAAGTTTACATATATTGGACCACCGAGTAAAGAGAACGATTTCTAGGTCCTTCTAGTCATAGCCTGATGGAGCATCAGCAAATCCCCTCTACTTGCTCCCCCAGCTCCACAATCAATAGACATACCATTTATCTCTTGATTTCTTTCCAGGAAACACGTGGAGTCTAGCCCTCTAAAAAGCCAGACCATTCAAACTACAGTGGAAGGCAGAGTATAAACACAATTGATAAACATGGACAGATATGCCCAGAATATTCTAAGAAATTATCTCCAGGTTTCCCACATCACTGTAATGATGGGGTTCGGTGGGGGTTTCTTTTTTCTGCGGGGAGACCGGCTTGTCTCATTCCGTTCCTTATTTTTTTGTTATCTGCATGACACTGGGATTAGAGGTCACATACCATAAAGAGGCCTTAAAAATATCTTCACACAGAACTAATACAAACGAGAAAATGGAGGACGAAAGTGGCAACAAGGCTTGCTCATTACAAAAATAGCCAAACGCCAGACCCCAGGTCCTCTAGTTCCCAGACCACAGCTCCTTCCTCCACACCATACAGCCTCTCGCCGACTACTGCCACGCTTCGAGGTGGGAGGAGCAAAAGCAGACGGATCACGCCGCCGCAAGGACACCAGAGAAAACCACAGGTCTGCGCAGCAGACGGCACGTGACTAACCACGCCTCTCCCCTACCACCCTCCCCCTTCCCCGCGCCAGCAGCACGCGCTGCCAACCTCGTCATGTGACCTTCACGCGGCCCCAGCGCTCCCCCTGCTAGGCGACTCTTTCCAGCAGCCATTTTGCCGAGAACTTGTCATCTGTGCTCAGAGCGGGGCAGGACGCCACGAAAACCTGTGGCCATATTTTACAGGCCGCACACGCGCTTCGAAAGAGCGCTCAGGCCGTGAGGGTTGAGCCGAACCTCACTGAACACGTCGCACCCCGGGGCGCCGGGGAAAGCTGTGGGTGCGCCTCAGCCCGCGATTGGCTGTGGCGTCCACGTGACGCCACTATCCCCCCACTGCTTACCCCCCCACACAAAAACACCCAAAGAGACTCTTTAACACCTCGCGCCAAGTACACGCCACTGGGCGCGTGGGGACAAACGGGGCGCGTGGCAACGAAGGCGCCTGCGCGTACCTGACAGGGCCGACCGGAACGGGCCCACGCGCCGCTCCGCTCACGGGTCCCGGAATCCTCGCGCTGCCGGACCACCCGGCTAATCATTGGCTGCCAGGTTTAGTCACGTGTTCATCTCAGGCCCGCCCCTAACCGCTAATCACCTGGCACCGTGCTCGAAGCGGCGCCGAAAGTCGTCCGCACGCGGAAAGGGAGGGTAGTTAGAAGCCCTCCTTTTTTGCCTCTTCGGGGTTACAGTCATAAAGGGGAAACGAGAAAGCTGGGTCTCAAAACTAAGTAAGCTCACACCTACCGGTTTAACTTCGCGTGCCTCTCCAGGAGCCGGGAACCATCGCCCTTGGGCGCTCCCCGATGCACGCCGGGATAGGTCTGGCGCCCCTCAGTGTGCTGCAGAGCATGCCGGGAAAAGCACCTCTCCCGATTTCCTGGCTCTCACCTTCAGGGTGTTCCTTTCATGTCCCGTTGGAAGCCGGGTTCTTGGGCTAGGAATGAGGCGGTTTAAGTAATTATGGGAGTGTGACTCTTTGTAACAGGCACTTTCAGTGCCCCTTTCCCCACTCGTTCATCTGTGTGGTCTTGGGAAAACCGCTTAACCTTTCTTAATGGACCATGCACGTAGGAAGTGCTAGTTGAGTGCCTTTGTGGATATTGGGGGGGAAAAAAAAAAAGGAGTGCCTACAATGGAACTATCAGCCTTTCAAGGTTAGTGGAAAAGAATGCTAATTTAAATACAACTTAACTATAAACTCCATTAGGAAGTGGAAATAATACTTGGAGTTTCTCTTAGAAGACCAGACTTTTCATGGTAAGCTCACTGCTATTGTTGGTGAAAGTGGGGGTGGAAGAAGCAGGAGGCATTTTAAAGGGGCCAGAGATGTGGCCTTTAGCTATGGTATCTTAGACCCGAGAAAAACACCATCTGTTAACAGTGAGAAAAGGTGGTCTTAGATCAGAATGAGTTAATTTTACAGTCTTCACAGACTGACCTCCAGGCCATACCCTGATATTTTTACTCTCATGTAGCCACCGACTAGAACAATTGATATCTCTTTTTGCTTTGAACTCCATTCCTCAGCTATTCTGATTTCAAAGCAATTTTTTCAGTTAACAAAGGGATGATTAAGCTTGAGGAATTTGACTAGCACTGGTCAGACTCACAAGAGTGCCGATTAATAAGCTAGAAATTAAATGTATTAATTCATAATGTAGTTATGGGCACACTTTTCTGTCTTTAAGATATTTGATAACCCTAATTAATAATCCAAATTATTGGGCGCCTGGGTGGCTCAGTGGGTTGGGCCTCTGCTTTCAGTTCAGGTCATAATCTCAGGGTCCTGGGATAGAGGCCCTCGTCGGGCTCTCTGCTCAGCAGGGAGCCTGTTTCCTCCACTCTCTGCCTACCTGTGATCTCTCTCTGTCAAATAAATAAAATCTTTAAAAAAAAGATTTTAAAAATAATAATAATAATAATACAAATTATTTCCCAACTAGAAAAACAAAAGAAGGTGAATTAGTTGATCGCATGTAATAAAACCATTAAGGAACCCCTGGTTGGCTCAGTGGGTAGAGCACATAACTCCTGATATCAGGGGTGTAAGTTGGAGCCCCATGTTGGGTGTAGAGATTACTTTTTTTTAAGATTTTATTTATTTATTGGACAGAGAGAAGAGATCACGAGTAGGCAGAGAGAGAGAAGGAAGCAGGCTCCCTGCTGAGCAGACAGCAGGATGTGGGCCTCGATCCCAGGACCCTGAGATCATGACCTGAGCTGAAGGCAGAGGCTTTAACCCACTGAGCCACCCAGGCACCCTAAAGATTACTTTTTTAAAAAATCTTTTAAAAAAATAAAACCTTCTGGGGCTCCTGGGTGGTTCAGTTGGTTAAGCGACTGCCTTCGGCTCAGGTCATGATCCTGGAGTCCCGGGATCGAGCCCGCATCAGGCCCCCTGCTTGGCGGGAAGCCTACTTCTCCCTCTCTCACTCCCCCTGCTTGTGTTCCCTCTCTGGCTGTGTTTCTCTCTGTCAAATAAATAAAATCTTTAAAATAAATAATAATAAAAAAATAAAACCTTTAAATTATAAGCACAATTGTGTTAAACTTGAAGTTCATAAAACACTCCAGTATACTTGATTGCATTTAATCGTAACAACCACGAGAACAAAGTACTATTCTAATATTATCATCTCCTAAAACAGTCATGAATGAAAAACTGGAAAATGTGTTTTAACATGTTCTCTTTAACATAGGTGAGAGATGCAGTCCTGAAGTCAGACCCATCTGGTGTACCCGCAATTCTCTCATTTACTGTACTTTGACCTTGAACAGGTTTTTTAACTTTCTGAGCCTCAGTTCCTTTAACTGCAAATTGTGGCCAGTCCTAGTCTTGGATTGTCATGATGATTCTGAGATAAAAATATTTAAAACACCTATCACAGTCCCTGATGCATAAGAGGCATTCTGTAAATGTGAGTACTAGTTAGTGGTAAAGGTCATATTCTAACCAGCATCCTGTACTCTATCCAACACAGCACACTCTTGAATTATTTTTTCCCACTATTCTGTTTCTCCCCTAGACAGTGCTAGAGGCACACTAACAGATTCCTACACTGCAGATCTTTTTTAGACTCTTTGGTGACTATTGCCCATCTGTCAGTGCATATTGTTACATTATCTCCTGCCTTCATTTCAATTTTTTCTCTTAACATGTTGCAATACTGAACTGTAGACATTAGTGAAGTAAAATAATGATGATACAAAAATATAGAGTGGGAGGTCACCTGTACCTTTGCTTCAAGTAGGTTAAAAATTGTTTACATTTACATACCTCAGAGTAAAGACACCCTCAAAATTCACTCTTCACTTCTATAACTCAGCATTTTGGACGTTCTATTCCCAGTGTCCTTCCAGTGGTTTCTTTTCTAATACCTTCACATCTTTCTAACAAAAAGAGGATTTAGCTAAGACAGAGTTTCCCACAGACATCTTAATTTTAATATTTCCAAAATCAAACTAATTTTCCAACCCTTCACTCCACACACCAGCTACTACTTCATTCCCTTACATGGGCAATGACATCACCATTCCAGGAAGTCTTCTAGCCTAGGAAACCTCCATTATCCTTCCTTGCTCCTTCTTACTGCTTTTCACATTCAACTGGTCACAAAGTTCTGCTGCTTCTAACGCTTAAACATCTTATATAAGTCCAAACCCTACGTTCCCTTTCTTACACCATTTCATTAGTTCAACTCTTATCTTTATGAGACCCTACAAATATAGAGATTTCGTTATAATGATAATAGCATGTTAAAGTTGATTTCAGAATACAAAACTTGTCATCTGTATTGTTTTACAATAGACCACTAAAAGGTTTGTGATGTCCTACACAACAAATGCTCTTAGTAAGAATGAGTGAAGTAATTTCTTTAATATAAACAAATATATCTAATTATATAATACAGGAAGTTATAAAGTCTGGATGTTTTCAACAGATTTTACTGAGTGCTGAAGACAGTCGTGATTTTAGAAGTAATTACAGACACTTATGCTATTCTCAAATATTTCTGGTTCACCCAACTTCCTAGAACATGATATAATTGTTTTTTCTTGCTCTCTTGAAGTTAGGAATGACTATTCATTTGGCAATGAATGTGAGTGGAAGTGACATATATTACTTCTAGGAAGTAGGTTTAAATACCAATGTGCAGTTACCCATTTTCCCTTTCCTTTTGCCACAGCTACTAGCAATGCTTCAACTGGTGGTTACTCCATCAGCCTTGTTCTCATCAAATGGATGACACAGAGCAGATATGTCCAGCCAGCGAAGAGTGAATATGTAGTATGCACAAGAAATAACTTACATTCTTTTAAGTCACTGGGATTTGGGATTGTCAGTTAGCACATGTAACCTAGCACACACTAAATGATATAGAAATGTAGGAAGTTGCTAGAAGTCCATTTTGTTCAGGAAAACTCCAACTGCCAATTTATACCACGATGTGATATAAATTTAGAAACATTAGAGAATGTGGGGAACAGCTTCCTAATTGTGATATGAAAAGCCTAAAGAAAGAACAATCATTGGAATCTTGATTTTTCATCTCCCCCCACTACATAATCATTCTTCACAGACCAGCAAAAGTGATCTTTTAAAAATATTAGTGAGATCTCCTGACTCCTCTGTTTGAAAATGACCAATATTTCTTTTTTTAAAAAAGATTTTATTTATTTATTTGACAGAGAGAAACACAGCTAGAGAGGGAACACAAGCAGAGGGCATGAGAGAGGGAGAAGCAGGCTTCCCACCGAGCAGGGAGCCCGATGCGGGGCACGATCCCGGGTCTCCGGGATCATGACCTGAGCCGAAGGCAGTCGCTTAACCAACTGAGCCACCCAGGTGCCACCGAAAATGACCAATATTTCATATTATACTTAAGGTAAAATTCACAGTGTTACCTGGTCTGTGAACCTAACTCATCTAGCCCTTACCTTGTTTTCATTGTTGTGGTTTGTGCCCTTGATCATTATTATCATCCCTACTTTATGGTCTTCAGCTAGTTGTGCCCTCAGCCTCTGACCCATCCATGTAGATGGATCCTTCTCTGTGATTTTCATCAGCTCAAATGTAACATTCTAAAAGAAACTGACTACCCTATCTAAAGGAGATTGCCTCCACTCACTGGTCATCTCTATTTTATCACCCCATTTTTTTTCTTTTTTAAAAGTTTATTTATCTATAATCTCTGTACCCAACAGGGGCTTGAACTCATGACCCTAAGATAAAGAGTCACATGCTCTCCACCTGGACCAGCCATGCACCCTTCACCTCATTTTATTTTCTTTATGGCAGTTCTCATGATCTCAAAGGACCTTATTTTATTGTTTCCCTTCTGCCGCTACCCAAGATGAGAGTAGAAGCCTCCTCTTTATTCTCAGTATCTTGAAAAGTATCTGCCACATAAAATACAGCAAGTAGAAAAATATCTGCAAACCATGTATCTGATAACTGTTTAATATCCATAATAAACAAAGAACTCCTACAATTCAACAACAACAAAAACTCAATTAAAAAATGGGCCATGGGCGGGGAGCCTGGGTGGCTCAGTTGGTTAAGCAACTACCTTCGGCTCAGGTCATGATCCTGGAGTCCTGGGATAGAGTCCCACATCAGGCTCCCTGCTCAGCCGAAAGCCTGCTTCTCCCTCTCTCACTCCCGCTGCTTGTATTCCCTCTCTGGCTGTGTTTCTCTCTGTCAAATAAATAAAATCTTAAAAAAAAAAAAAAAAAAAAAAAAGGGCCATGGGGGCACCTGGGCACTTCAGTCAGTTAAGTGCCTGACTTTGGCTCAGGTCATGATCTTGGGATCATGGGATGGAGTCCCACATAGGTTCCCTGCTCATCAAGACATAGGCTTCTCCTCCCTCTGCCCCTCCCCTGTTCGTTCCCTCTGTCTCTCCAATAAATTAAAAATATTTTCTAAAAAATGAGCAAAGTATTTGAACAGACATTTCCTCAAAGAAGATATACAAATGGCCAATAATCCCATGAAAAGATACTGAACATCACTGGTCATTAGGGAAATGCAAATCCAAAACACAATGAGATACTACTTGACACCTCTTAGGATGGTTACTATTTAAAAAAAAAACTTGGCGGGGGGGTACCTGAGTGGTTCAGTTGGTTGAGCCTTCGGCTCAGGTCATGATTCCGGAGATCCAGGATTGAGCCCCACATTGGGCACCCTGCTCTGTGGGAAGCCTGCTTCTCCCTCTCTCACTCCCCCTGCTTGTGTTCCCTCTCTCGCTGTGTTTCTCACTGTCAAATAAATAAAATCTTTAAAAATAAAAATAAAGGGGCACCTGGTTGGCTCAGTTGGTTAAGCAACTGCCTTCGGCTCAGGTCATGATCCCGGAGACCCGGGATTGAGCCCCACATCGGGCTCCCTGCTCGGCGGGAAGCCTGCTTCTCCCTCTCTCACTCCCCCTGCTTGTGTTCTCTCTCTGGCTGTGTTTCTCACTGTCAAATAAATAAAATCTTTATTAAAAAAATAAATTTAAAAATTTTTAAAAAATTAAAAAATATTTTAACAGAAAATATGGGCACTTGGGCAGCTCAGTAGTTTAAGTATCTGACTTTTTTTATTTTTTTTATTTCTTTATTTTTTTTTAGCATCTGACTCTTAATTTCAGCTCAGGCCATGATCTCAGGGTCAAGAGATTGAGCCAAACATCAGACTCTACACTTATGGAGCCTCCTTAAGATCCTTTCTTTCCCTCTCCTTCTGCCCCTCCTACCCAAAAATAAAGAAATAAAAACAGAAAATAACAAGTATTGGCAAGGAAATGGAGATATTGAAACTTTTGTGCATTGTTGGTAGAAGTGTAAAATGGTGCAGCCATTATGGAAAATAATATGGCAGTCCCTTAAAAAACACCAAAAATATGTTACTGTATAATCCAGCAATTCTACTTCCGAACATGTATTTAAAAGAATTGAAAGTGGGGTCTTGAAGAAATATTTGTACACCCCAATTCATAGCAGCATTCTTTAGAATAGTCCAAATGTTCATGGACAGATGAATGGATAAGCAAAATATGGTATATACATACAATAGACTAATATTCAGCTTCAAAAAAGAAGGAAAATTTGACACATGTTACAACACAGATGAATCTTGAGACAGTCACAAAAAGACAAATGCTTTATGTTTCCACTTATATAAAGTATCTAGAGTAGTCAAATTAATAGAGACAGAAAGTAGATGGTGGCTGCCAGGGTTTGGAGGCAGTGGGTAATGGGGAGTTGTTATAAAGAAGGCTTAGCGCTCACTTTTGCAAGATAAGAAGAGTTCTGGAGAATGGTTGTACAAAAATGTAAATGTACTACTACTGAACTATACACTTAGAAATAGGATGGTCAATTTTATGTTAAACATATTTTACCACAATTTTTTTAAAAAAGCAGACATTTACTGACAGAAGGAAGGAAAGAATGAATATATAAGCTAAGACTGATGTGTCTGATACTCACCATTTCAACTTCACTGAACTTGACCATTTCCAGTGATCACTGTTATTGAGCATTTGTGAGTATATGTGACAAAGACAGAAACACAGCCATCTAGACTACTCCCAGATTTTACTTACTTTTCTGAAGCACAGATCTCATCATATAATGCCTTAATTTAAAAACCACTGAGAGGGCACCTGGATGGCTCAGTAGGTTAAGCCTCTGACTTTGGGTCGGGTCATGATCCCAGGGTTGTGGAATCAAATCCCACATCAGGCTTCCTGCTCAGCAGGGAGTCTGCTTTTCCCTTCCTCGCTCCCCCCAGCTAGTTCTATCTCTCTTCCTCTCTCTCAAAAATAATAAAAATAGGGGCACCTTGGTGGCTCAGTTGGTTAAGCAACTGCCTTCAACTCAGGTCATGATCCCAGAGACCGGGGATCGAGCCCCACATCGGGCTGCCTGCTCGGCAGGAAGCCTGCTTCTCCCTCTCACTCCCCCTGCTTGTGTTCCCTCTCTAGCTGTGTTTCTATCTGTCAAATAAATAAATAAAATCTTTTAAAAATAATAATAATAATAAAAATATATATAAATAAAAACTTTGATAAAGTCCAATTTATTGACCTTTTCATTAGTGGTTAGTTTTATATCTTATCTAAGAAATCCTTGCCTAGGGGCGCCTGGGTGACTCAGTTGGTTGAGCGACTGCCTTCAGCTCAGGTCATGATCCTGGAGACCTGGGATCGAGCCCCACATCAGGCTTCCTGTTTGGCAGGAAGCCTGCTTCTCCCTCTCTCAGTCCCTCTGCTTGCGTTCCCTCTCTAGCTGTGTTTCTCTCTGTCAAATAAATAAATGAAATTTAAAAAAAAAAGAAAAGAAAAAAAGAAATCCTTGCCTACCCAAAGTTGTAAAGATTTTCTTCTCTGTTTTTTGCAGAAGTACTATAGTTTTAGCTTTTACATTCAGGTCTAATATCTATCTCAAATTAATATCATTGTATGATATGAGGTAGGGGTTGAGGTTCACTTTTTTCCCATAAAAATATCAAGTTGATTCAACACCATTTGTTGAAGACTTTCCCCCTTTTGAGTTACCTTGGCACCTGTATTAATTATCTATCACTGTAACAAATTACCCCAAAACTTAGTAGATTTCAACTGCAAATATTTATTATCTTATAGTTTCTGTGGTTAAGGAATCTGGATACAGTTTACCTGGGTGCCTCCGGAAGAAAGTTTCCATGAGGTTGCAGTCAAGCTATTGGCTGGGCTGCAGCTCATCTGAAGGCTTGATTCAAGGAAAGCAGAGCCTGCTTCCAAGCTCATTCCTGTGGTTTTTGGCAGACCTTGGTCTCTTGTCACATCGGTTTCTCTACAAGACTGCTTTACAACATGTTAGCTAGCTCTTTACCAGTAGCAAGCTACCCAAGAGAAAAAGAGTGTGCCCAAGAGTGTAAGCCAGAGTCTTTTTTAAACCTAATCCCAGAAGTAACACCTGTTACCTTCCATCAGCCCTCAATCAAAGGGGGATCACAGAAGAGTATGAATATCAGGAGGTAGGAATCATTGGAGGTCATCTTAGAGGTTGCCTACCACAACATCCTTTTTCAAAAAAGAATTGACTACATATGCTTGGGTCTATTTCTAGACTCTATTTTGTTTCATTGACCTGTTTATTTTTCCATATACTAATACCATGTTACCTTGATTTCTGTAGCTGTATAGTAAGCTTGGAAGTCAAAGTGTCTTTTTTAAGTAATCTTTATACCCAATGTGGGACACAAACTCATGACCCCAAGATCAAGAATCAGATGCTCTACCAACTGAGCTAGCCAGGAACCCCCTTCAAAATTGTTTTGACTATTCTAGGACCTTTGTGTTTCCACATAAATTTCAGAATCAGCCTGTCAATTTCTGTGACCCCCCTACCCCTGGTATTTTAATTGGAATTGCATTGACTCCATAACTGTGAATAACTAATATCTTAATATTGTCTTCTACTCCATACAGATGTCTGACAAAGGACAAATATTTGGAACACAGGAAGAACCCTTAATAACTCAATAATAACTAGACAGCAACATTTTTTTTAGATGGCAATATTTTTTATTTTTTTAAGATTTTATGTATTTGTTTGACAGAGAGAAACACAGCTAGACAGGGAACACCAGCAGAGGGAGTGAGAGAGGAGAAGCAGGCCTCACACCAAGCAGAGAGCCCAATGTGGGGCTCTATCCCAGGACTCTAGGATCATGACCTGAGCCGAAGGCAGATAATGACTGAGCCACCCAGGCACCCCTAGATAGGCAATATTTTTTTAGATCAGCAAAATCCTTGAACTGACACTTAACAAAAAATATCTACAAATGGGTAATAAGTATATGAAAAGATGCAAAATACTTTTATCATGGAAGTACAAATTAAAACAACAGTAAGAGGGGTGCCTGGGTGGCTCAGTCTTTAAGCGTCTGCTTTTCAACTCCTGTCATGATCCTGGGGTCCTGGGACTGAGCCCTGCATCAGGTTCCCTGCTCAGCGGGAAGCCGGCTTCTCCTTCTCCCACTCCCCCTGCTTGTGTTCCCTTTCTCACTGTGTCTCTCTCTCTGTCAAATAAATAAGTAAAATCTTTAAAAATAAAATAATAAAATAAAAATGACAGTGAGATACCACTCATAACCCCCAGAATGTCTAAAATTAAGACAGAATTGACGATAACTAGTATTGGCTAAATTTGGAGCAACTGAAACTCTCACACACTGCGCCAGGAGTATAAAATGATACAGTCCTTCAAAAAGTGGTTTGACAATTTCTTAAATTTTTTTAAAGATTTTATTTATTTATTTGACAGAGAGAGAGAGATCACAATTAGGCAGAGAGGCAGGTAGAGAAAGAGGGGGAGGCAGGCTCCCCACCGAGCAGAGAGCCCCATGTGGGAATTGATCCCAGGACCCTGAAATCCTGGCCTTTTCCTAAATTTTAATATATAGCTGGGTGCCTGGCTGGCTCAGTCAGTAGAGCATGTAACTCTTTTTTTTTTTAAGATTTTATTTATTGGGCGCCTGGGTGGCTCAGTGGGTTAAAGCCTCTGCCTTCAGCTCAGGTCATGGTCTCAGGGTCCTCACTCCTCTGCTCAGCAGGGAGCC
>PITA01022708.1:0-29813 GCA_004023965.1 Spilogale gracilis | reverse complement strand
CCCTCCCTCTCCCCTCCTTCCTTCCCCTCCTTCCCTCCTCCCCTCCCTCCATTCCTTCCTTCCTCCCTTCTATCTTCTTTGGTTCTTTTAAGTAAATTCTACATCCAAGGTGGGGCTTGAACCTGTGACCCTATCAAGAGCAATGTGCTGTACAGATTGAGCCAGTCAGGTGGCCCATGGGATACTTTTTAACATAATAAAATATAAAAGATGCTAAATAAATTCTGATAGCAGCTTTTCTCAGTGAGACATTGGTGACAACACCTTCCCAGCGTGGCTGGGGGACGAGGTCCCGTCGTCGTCCACTGTGTGTTCTCTGTCTCTGTGTCCCCTAGTTGTCCCGCGTCTCCTGCGGCGGGAACAGTGGCAGGCAATCGTTGACTGGTGTTTGTTGACTCCCAGAACAGCTGTATTTGTTTCAGGGGTACCGTCTCACTGTTCTACGTTTTCAGAGAAGGTTTTTACTTATCTTTTCACCAGAATGAAAGCAATCGCTGGATGAAGCCCTCCAAATTTTAGGAAGTCTATAGAGGACTGGTAAGCATTCAAAGGACATGATTAACAAAAGGAAAGGTTGGAAAATCTGACCCAGTCCAGGCCTGGAAATTCTGAGAACCAAGCAGGACAGAATATTAGGAACTCCTTCCCCATCTTCAGGCAGGATCTGGAATTTGTGACCTGCCCTAATCTTGCTGACGTCATCCAGGCACTGCAATGGTAACTTAGCAACACTAGCAGCTCTCCCTCCGTGGAGCCCCCTGTGCAGGAATGTGATGAAGTCGCCGTGGCGCAAAATCCTAGCTAATGCTTCAGAGGACCAGGCTTTGTCTTAGAAATATTTTCCAGTGGCTAGAAAAACAGCTCTTTCTGGCTCTCTGCAGAGTCTGTCTCTGAGCACTAACAGAAGTGCTAATCGCCTGGTTTGTTTATGCCCCCGCCAGAGCCCTGGGCTGGGAGGCTGAGCACAGGCACATTTGCAAGCAGGTACCAGGGATCCCTCCTCAGCAGCTGAGACTGGGTTCATCCAGGATTCGGATTCGCTGTGACCTGATCTGGCGGGCTGACCTGTGCCAGGAGGCTGGTCTTTTTGCATTAAGAGCCTCAAAGAAAAGAAATTCCTGGATTTGGTTCAAAGACAGGGAGAGGGCAATTGCTAGGGGACAGGGGTTCCTGAGGACAGCATGGGGTGGGGAGGCCGCTCCTTGGGAGGGGAAGGAGCTGCAGCAGACATCAAGTGTAAATGCAGAGAGTTGTCCCACTTCTAACCTCTGGATGATGCCGGAAGGGTCAGGAGAAATTACCTTGAAACCTCATTTGAGAGCACCTACACTTTTGATGTCCGTGGGCTCCCGTGGCACTCCCAGCCACCCTCCACTTTGGTGGTTAGTCACCAAGCAGGCCCTGCCCTTTGCCTCAAGGTCCTACACGCTTCACTGCTTCAAAGGCTTTCTGAGGCCCAGGATGGAGGCTCTCAGGCACCAGTGCCCAGCCCCAGATGGTGAAGGGCATCAACAGGTAGATAAATGCTTTAGCTTTGCGGTGTGGCGGTGGGACAATTCCGGGGCAGATCTGCACAGCTCCTCAGGGGTCCCCAGCAAGACGGGGACCAACTTGCCCACACCGCTAATGCCCTCATTAGCATATGTGTTCCAGGCTCTCACTTTACTCCCGCCTTCTCATCTGCTTCCTAGCAACACCTCCCAAACAAACTGCCGGCACCTACGCCACTCCCCAGGGGCTGCTTTTTGGGGAAATGTGAACCAAGGCACCCACTCTCTGTATTTTCCTCCCTTGCCTCCAATTTAAATTCTCTAATCTCTTCTCATTCTTCAAGCTTTTCTTCTTGGAGCCGGTGCCGCAGTCGTACCTCGGCTAAAGCAATGCTCCGCCTACTTGGTAACACGCCGCTTAGCAACCTAGAGATGCCCTGGCTCTGAAATTCCAGACTTGCTTTTTCCTCCCCACCCCCACCCGCACCCCCACCCCTAACCAGTGTCTGCACGTAGAAAAAGGCAGTGAAGACATTCCTTTGTCTCTTGATAGGAACCGTGGGTGTGCACGGACCCCTTGAAATTCAGGAGTCATTGCTTTAGGCTTGCTTTTAACTGTTTTCACTCCCACCCAAAAGGATATATTTTTTCCTCATTGGATGCTGTTGGAGCAGGCAGTGGACACAGTGACTCACGGGGTGAAAGCAGGAAAGACATTAGGCCTTGGCAACATTGTGGTGGCTTCAGAGGCGTTGGTCCCCGACACAACTGCTGCACGCGGAGGGTTGCTTCGAGCATACACTGAAGGCACCCACCAGAGATGAGCAGCACCCTCTGGGGAATTGGAGGGAGGGCTGGATTTCCCACAGCATCTTCGAGAATGGAATCGGGGTTATCCTTCTAGGTGATGTGTGTTTTGACCGATGTGGCCTGGAGAATAATGCATTGTATTAAGGCAGCTGCGATGACTCCTCCCCTGCCCCCCCTCCATTCTAAAGTGCTTCCTTTGGCTGCGTGGATACACACCAATACGTTCACTGATGAAGCAGACACAAAGAGTAGCTCCCCATAAAGCAAAGCGTGATGACAGGTATGAATGGGAGACTAGAGATTCCATTGTACTTTACCTTGGGTAGAACCTTGTAAGTCAGAATGCCACAGAAGTGAGGGCTTCTTGGCATCTTGGAGAAAGCCTAGAATTGGGAATGATTTGAAGAGGTAAATCTGCTAAGAAAAATTCACCCAGGAGATAGTGTGACTAAATTCTTCAAAGGAATCAAATTCATGCAAGCTCCCAGAACCTCAGGACTCAAAAACATTTATTGAATGTGTTCTTGATGTGGGGACATCAAGTCCCTAAAATTGAATGCGTCTTTTTCTCAGGAAAGGATTTGTCGTGAGGGGAGCCTGACTGGTCCAGTCAGTGGAGTGTGCGACTCTTGATCTTGGGGTCATGAGCTAAGCCCCAAGTTGGGTGCAGAGATTACTTTGAAAAAACAATAAATATAAATCAAATAAGAAAGAATTTGTAGTTTCATCAGCTTCTTATTGGGGAATCTGACCCCCCAGACTAAAAACTATTGGTGTATTTTAAGAAGAGAAATACCATCAATCATATATAAGTACCTACATGCAACTTTTGTCTCGTTACCATTCTTGCATGGATTTGTACTTAAAACAATCACGGTAACAGCCCCAAGCATCACCACCAGCTCCTAGTGAGCCTGAGAATCATGATTGCCAAGCAGACATATGTATGGAAAGCCTGCGTGGATTTGTTTGTTTGTTTGTTTGTTTTTAAAGATGTTATTTATTTATTTGACAGATTGAGATCACAAGTAGGCAGAGAGGCAGGTAAAGAGAGAGGAGGAAGCAGGCTCCCCGCTAAGCAGAGAGTCGGATGTGGGCCTCGATCCCAGGACCCTGAGATCATGACCTGAGCTGAAAGCAGAGGCATTAACCCACTGAGCCTGCCAGGCGCCCAGAAAAGCCTGTGTTTTATACTCAGATGGTAATGGGCTCACATTCCAGTTCTGCTATTTAATAATTATGTGACCTTAACCTGGTAAGGTCATCCCTTTTTGCTTGTTTTCTTTTCTCTAGAATGGAAATGCTACCTCATAGGTTGCTGTGAGGATTCTTACAAATATATTGGACCTCCCTGGAATTCCTTCTTTACTCTCAGAGCCCTTTGTTACGGGATGTAGATTGCTGTAATGATTGGGATTCATCGATAGAGCACAGAATCTGTTCTAGCTGATTTACACAGAAAAGTAGTCACAATTCAGAGGGCTGCAGAAACAGGTTCTATGCTAAATGCTTTTTTGGTTTTTTTTTCAAAGATTTTATTTATTTGACAGAGAGAAACACAGCCAGACAGGGAACACAAGCAGGGGGAGTGAGAGGGAGAAGCAGGCTTCTTGCCGAGCAGGGAGCCTGATGTGGGGCTCGATCCCGGGTCTCCGGGACCATGACCTGAGCCGAAAGCAGTTGCTTAACCAACTGAGCCACCCAGGCACCCCTCCTTTAATCTTTCTAGCACCTGATATAGGAGGACACACTAGAAAGAGATTAGAATGTCTACTGAGCACTAATCTGCCATATGTACTCTACTATGTTTTCTCAAGGTATTATTATTTTTGATCTTTTTATTACTTTAAACTATAAAAGTAATACATGAATATATTCACTTTGCAGAAGAGAAAACATCACAGAAATCTGTAGAGTAAAAAGTGAATGTTCACCTTAGTTCCCACCTTATTTTCCGGAGGAAATGACTGGTAGGAGCTTACCTTCTGTCTGCACGTGTAGCTCTGTGTGTAGGTACCCACATATCTGAGATTGAAAAAAAGCCATAAGCGTGGTAACCCCCGTCCAAAGCTGTGCTTGGAGATCTTTCCAGGTCAGAACATAAAGATCTAAGGGTTGGGAAACGTTTTGCGAAGGGTGGGGTAACCTGCATGTAGTCTCTGTCACTTCTTTTTTGTTGTTATTGTTTTTTTTAAAAAAACTTTTTAAAATATTTCTTTTTTTTTACAATCATTAAAAAATATGAAAAAACTTCTTAGCTTAGAGGCCACACAAAACAGGCCACATAACAAATTTGGCCTGTGGGTCATAGTTTGCTGAGCCCTGAGCTAACCTCGCTCTTTTTAACAGGGGGATAATGCTCTGTGGTAGGAGTATATCACAGTCTTGGGTGGGATCAGTTTTCTTATTGAAATCATGTAGAGACTCCATAGTTTTGTTTTAAAGATTTTATTTAGTTTTTATTCAGTTTTTTCCTTAAGACTTTTTTCCTTGGGGTGCCTGGGTTATTTGGTTGAGTGTCTGACTCTTGATTTTGGCTCAGGTTGTGATCTTGGGTTCGTGGGATCAAGTCCTCATAGGTCTGCCCTCAGCATGGAGTCTGCTTGTCCTTCTCCCTTGGCTCCTCTCCAGTGCACTCTTTCTCTCTCTCTTAAATAAGTAAATAAATAAAATCTTAAAAAAAGAAAAAAATTTTTTTTATTTATTTGAGAGAGAGAGAGCAAGTGAGCGGAAGGCAGAGGGGGAGGGAGAGAATCTCAAGCAGATTCCAGGCTGAGCATGAAGTCTGATGCAGGACTCGATCTCATGAGCCTGAGATCATAACCCTGAGATCAGGACCTGAGCTGAAACTAAGAGTCAGAGGCTTAACCAACTGTACCACCCTGGTGTCCATATAGTTTTGTTGTTGTTGTTTTTTAATGCACTGTTTTAGAAAAAAACACCCGGATAAATTTCTCAGTGCATGTGTGTGTAAATGTTTGTACCTAGGTCTCAGAAGTAGAATTTCTGGTTCAAAAGGTATATTCAACATAAAGTTTCACATATTCTCAAATTCCCCTTCAGGAAGGCTTTTCTTTTTGTTTAAGATTTTTTTTTAATTTATTTGACAGCGAGAAACACAGCCAGAGAGAGTTAGAGAGGGAGAAGCAGGCTTCCCGCCAAAGAGGGAGCCCGATATGGGACTCGATCCCGGGTCTCCGGGATCATGACCTGAGCTGAAGGCAGTCGCTTAACCAACTGAGCCACCCAGGCATCCCTAGGAAGGCTTTTCTAATTTAAATGGACACCAGCATTACATGAGAATGCTTGTTTCCCAGTCCTCAGTATTATTCTTTTAAATTTTCATTAATTTGATGGGAAATAAATCACACCGGAAGAGGAATATTCTTTTTCTCAGTAGTACATTGAATTCTTTTGTATTTTTATTTTATATTTATTTTTAAATATTTTATTTATTTATCTGAGAGAGAGAGAGAGAGGGAGAGACAGCACTAGTGGGGAAAGGAGCAGAGGGAGAGGGAGGAGCCGAGGGAGAAGCAGGCTCCCCAGTAAACATAGATCAGGACCTGAGCTGAAGGCAGATGCTTAACTGACTGAGTCACACATACGTCCCTTGAATTTTTTTATAGACAGCTTCAGGGGCACTTGGGTGGCTCAGATCATGATCTCAGGGTCCTGACTCCCTGCTCTATCTGCTGAGAGAGGAGTCTGCTTTTCCCCCTCCCTCTGCCTCTGCCTGCTGCTTTTCCCTCTCCCTCTCCCTCTGCCTACTCTGCATGTGCTGTTATCTCTCTCTCTCTCTGTCAAATAAATTTAAAAAAATCTTAAAAAAAGAGACAGCTTTATTGAGGTATAATTGATATGCAAAAAATTGCAAATATTTAATATATATAATCCGATGAGTTTTGACATATGAACACACGTATGCTCCATAATAAAGGTAACCAACATACTGATCTGACAGTTTTTTCAGTGGAATCTTTGTGGTTTTCTATGTATAAGACCATGTCACCCACAAAAAGAGACAATCTTTTTCCTTTCTGACTTGGATGACATTGATTTATCCATCTATCTATTAGTCTGTCTTTCATCTATTTATTTTTGTCTCATTATTCTGGCTAGGACTTCCAGTACTATGCTGACTAGGAGTGGTGAGAGTGGGCACCCTTGTCTTGTTCCTTACTTGGAGGAACTCTTTCATTGTTGAGTATGATATTAGCTGTGGGCTTGTATATGTAGCCTTTGTTATGTAGAACTATGTTAATTCTATACCTAATTTTTAAGAGCTTTTATCATGAAAAGATGTTGAATTTTTGTGAATTTCTTTCTCTATTGAGACGATAATATGATTTTCATCCTTCATTCTATTACTGTGGTGCGTTATGTTAACTGATTTGCATACACTGAAACATCCTTTTATCCCAAAGATAAATCCCACTTGATCCTAGTGTATGATCGCTTTAATGTGCAGTTCAATTTGGTTCAGTAGAATTTTGTTGAGAATTTTTACATCTATATTCATCACTTGGCCTCCAGTTTTCTTTTCTCATAGTGAGAACTGGCTTTGGTATCGTGGTAATACTGGCCTCATGAAATGAGTTTGGGAGTGTTTCCTCTTCTTCAGATTTTTGGAGGGGTTTAAGATAGACTGATGTTAACTCTTCTTTAGATGTTTGGTAGAATTCACCAGTGAAACTGGCTCATACTTGTCTTGGTTGGAAGGGTGGGGATTATTGCTTCAATCTTCTGGGTTGTTTTTTAGTTTTTGCTTTTTTTTTTTTTTTTTAAGATTTCATATATTGGGGTGCCTGGGTGGCTCAGTCGTTAAGCCTCTGCCTTCAGCTCAGGTCATGATCCCAGAGACCCAGGATGGAGCCCTGCATCGGGCTCCCTGCTAGGTGGGAAGCCTGCTTCTCCCTCTTTCGCTCCCGCTGCTTGTGTTCCCTCTCTGGCTGTGTTTCTCTCTGTCAGATAAATAAATAAAATATTTTTAAAAAAGATTTCAGGGCGCCTGGGTGGCTCAGTGGATTAAAGCCTCTGCCTTCTGCTCAGGTCATGATCTCAGGGTCCTGGGATCAAGGCCTGCATCGGGCTCTCTGCTCAGCAGGGAGCCTGCTTCCTCCTCTCTCTCTGCCTACCTCTCTGCCTGCTTGTGATCTCCTCTCTGTCAAATAAATAAATCAAATCTTTAAAAAAAGATTTCATATATTTATTCATGAGAGACAGAGACAGAGAGAGAGAGAGAGGGAGAGGGAGAAATAGGTTTCCCACTGAGCAGGGAGCCTGATGCAGGACTCAGTGCCAGGCCCCTAGGATCACGACCTGAGCTGAAGGCAGATGCTTAACCAACTTAGCCACCCAGGTGTCCCGATCACCCGAATTGTTATTAGTTGTTCAGCATTCTGATTTCATCATGTTTCAGTCTTAATAGGCTGTATTTTTCTAGGAATTTATCCATTTCTTCTAGATTATCCAATTTGTTGACATATAATTGTCCATAGTCACCTCTTAGGACCCTTTGTATTTCTGTGGTGTCAGTTGCCATGTCTTTTCTTTCATCTGTAACTTTGAGTCCTCTCTTTTTCTTGTTCAGCCTGGCTAAAGGTTGGTCAATTTTGTTTATCTTTTTAAAACCCCAACTCTTAGTTTCATTCTTATTTTCTGTTGTCTTTCTAGTCTCTATTTTATTTATTTCCCAGTAAGGCAGGATCATCACTCCAGTGGATTCAGTTGGCCTGGTGGGCAGAATATGGAGCCAGAGATCATTCATGAGCCTTGAATTTTAGTGTTGTTTGCCCTGTTGGATTCTGAACTTCCTTGGGAACCATCACTCCTTTCCTCTATCCTATTTCTCCCTTTTGGAATGGAAATGTCTACCCAATGCCTGTCTCACCGTTGTATTTTGGAAACACTCAACATGTTTGATTTCACAGGTTCACAGTTGGAGAAGAATTTGCCTCATACTGATTTAGATTGTATTTATATATTTATTTGGCAGAAAGAGAAACAGCGAGGTAGGGAACACAAGCAGGGGGAGTGGGAGAGGGAGAAGCCAGCTTCCTGCCGAGCAGGGAGCCTAATGTGGGGCTCAATCCCAGAACCCTGGGATCATGACCAGAGCCAAAGGCAGACACTTAAAGACTGAGCCTCCGAGGCACCCCTGATTTAGATGGTATTTATTTATTTATTTATTTATTTATTTATTTTTTATTGTTACTTAAAATTTTTTTTCCCAGTGTTCCAAAATTCATTCCCCATTCCCCACACCCAGTGCTCCATGCTTTAGGTGCCCCCAGTACCCACCACCAGGCTCTCCCATCCCTCTGCCCCCCTCCCTCCAAGTCCCTCAGTTTGTTTCTGTGTCCAAAGTCTCTGTTGTTTCATTTCCCTCCCTGAATTACCCTACTTCCCATTTACTTTCCTTCTCCCACTGTCCTCCAGGTTACCCGTCATGCAATGCAAGTAAGTGAAACCATGCGATACTTGACTTTCTCTTCTTGGCTTATTTCACTCAGCATAATCTTTTCCAGTCCAGTTCATGTTGCTACAAGAGTTGGATATTCATCCTTTCTGATGGAGGCATAGTATTCCATTGTATATATGTACCACATCTTCTTTATCCATTCATCTGTTGATGGGCACCTTGGCTCTTTCCACAGTTTGGCGATTGTGGCCATTGCTGGGATGAACATTGATGTAATATGGCCCTTCTTTTCACTACATTTAGATGGTATTTAGAGGAAACTTTGGACTTAGACATTTGAGCTTGTATTTGGTAAAGATACAGATCTTTGAGGTCCAGAGGCAGAATGCTATGGACGGATGCTTGTGGCCTCCCCAAATTCATGTGTTGCAATCTAACTCCCAGAGAGGTGGTACTTGGAAGTGGGACCTTTGGGAGGTGATTGGATCATGAGGGCTGAACCTTTACTAATGGGGTTAATGCCCTTAAAAAAGGTGCCCCAGAGAATTCCTCTGTCCCACCTCTGACATGTAAGAAGAACAGAGAAAAGATGACCATCCAAGAACCAGAAGTGGACTCCATCAGATACCTAATTGGCCGGCACCTGGATCTGGACTCCCCAGCTTCCACAACTGTGAGAAATACATTTCTCGGGGCGCCTGGGTGGCTCAGTTGGTTAAGCGACTGCCTTCGGCTCAGGTCATGATCCCGGAGACCAGGGATCGAGTCCCACATCGGGCTCCCTGCTCAGCAGGAAGCCTGCTTCTCCCTTTCTCACTCCCTCTGCTTGTGTTTCCTCTCTGGCTGTGTTTCTCTCTGTCAAATAAATAAAATCTTTAAAAAAAAAAAAGAAAAAAAAAAGAAATACTTTTCTCTTGTTTACAAGCACCCAGTCTATGGTGTTCTGTGACAACAGCCTGATTGGATGGAGACAGGAGGTACAATATTTTCCAGTCCAAGCTACCACTTCCATTCTCCCCTGGGATGTTACACCATGCTAGCCTGGTCAGAGTCCCAAGATTGGCAGACAGAAGTTTGTCTTTGGGGACCCCCCCTTGGGAAGCTTGAGAGCTGGGCAAGCCTGGGAGCTATGGGGTTTCTTTCTGATCGTCTCTGTTTGAATCTCCTCACAAGCTTTGAGAAGTGTGGCCTTATTTTCTCTTGGAGAGGGAGGCTTTCCACTAGTTTCTGATTTCCCACAAAGGGCATTGTTGACGAACCAGTGTGTTTTGGGGGGAAGGAGGTTCCATGGCTTCTTACTCCTCCATGTTGCTGATGTGACTTCCTCATTTCATTGTTTAATTGTGTTGTGAATTTTGCAAGTTCTTGATCCCCTTTGAGCCTCATTTCTTTTTATAAACCTACAAAGGGGAGGTGGGATTAAGCGAGGCAATGCGTGAGTGTCTTGTGGGTTTTACTGACTCTCATTCCCAATGGGGCAGAAGCCCAGCTCGTCTTCCTGGAGCGCCCAAGGCTATTGACATCTGCTTAACAACCAAACTGCTACATTAAATCTTTGCTTAAACAACAACAACAAACAGTAAAACAAAACAAAAACCTCGGCTTTAGCCATGGTCTCCATCTCCTGCTCTGGACTATCTTTTCTGAAAACCACCACTGTGACTCAGAACCACTGACCTTTCTCCAGCAACTACTTGCTACTCTGTCTCCATACTCTAGGCATGGGCTGTCCTCCAGGCACACCTACTGTCCTGCACCAGGATGTGAGCCTTGCCGTAGCCCACCAACAGACACCCTCCAAGGAGCCAAGGGGTCTGGTGTGCGGGAGGTGGTGGGTGGAGAGAATGATGCCTCCGTCTGACTGGACAGCGAGGCTGCTTATGTGCCACATCTTCAGGCACATATTGGAGCCCTGTCTCCTAGTCCTTCAGCTTCCCCAAACCCTTCCTTCATGAAGGGCTAAGTCTGTGTAAGTCGACAAACCTCATCATCTTTGCTCCCTTCCTTATCAGGATCACTTTTCTCCCAGAAGACTCTTCATTGCCTTCTGCATACATATTCTGGCAAGAAATCCCTCATGGTTTTCTAGATGCGTACAAGCATGTATGCATCAGAGCGGAAAGACACTGATGAGATGACTCAGACGGTGGCTTCTGTGGAATAAGTAAGGCATCAGCCTTCGGAATTGGTAAAAAGCATTAGTCCTGAGCTTGACTCAAATCATTTTTAACTGAGGCACTCGGCGTAGGGCCATTTTGAAGTCATTTACTCCTGAGTTTGGGCTCCAGGACTACTGATTTCCTGATTCCATACTCACTGAATTCTGATCTAATTCTTTTTTTTTTTTTTTAATTTTAAAAAGTTTTTATTTAAAGATGATTTCTGGTCTAATTTTTATGATTTCTTTTCTTCTGCTTACTTTGGATTTAGTTGGCTCTTTTTTTTCTAGTTTCCTAAAGTGGAAATTTAGATCATTGATTTTAGTTCTTTCTCTTTTTTTACCTTATGCATTCAATTGGATACATTTCTCTCTAAATTCTGCTCTCCCTGCATCTCTCAAACTTTGGTATGTTGTGTTTTCATTTTCATTTAATTCAAAATATTTTGAAATTTCTTTTGAAATTTCTTCTCCGACCCTTGTATTTTTTAGAAGTGTGGGTTTTTTGTTTTCATTCTTACTTTTAAAACAATTGATTTTTCTTTTTTTAATATTTTATTTATTTGACAGAGAGAAACACAGCTAGAGAGGGAACACAAGCAAGGAGGGTGAGAGAGGAGAAGCAGGCTTCCCGCCGAGCAGGGAGCCTGATGCGGGGCTCCATCCTATGATTCTGGGATCACGACCTGAGGCGAAGGCAGATGCTTAAAGACTGACTGAACCACCCGGGCACTCCAGAAAGTTGATTTTTCTGTCAACCTTAGTTCCATTCTCTGTTCACGAGTCTGTGGAAGAACAGGCAAAGTAGCCTCAGTGGCTGTTCCTACCCAGTCAGTGGCCTGAGCAGTGGGAGCTGTGGACTAGTCCTCCGTGGCTGGCTGAGCACTCCAGTCTTCCTGAGGGAACTGTTGTGCCACAGAGGGCGCCTCAGACCCATCTGTGACCTTAGGATGAATAGCAGCAAATTCGGGACCTGGAGCAATCTATTCACCCAGAAATTTGTCCTTGGTCACAGCCCTTCCATCAGCGGCCTGTTTTTCCTTTCCCATCTCTTCAGGATCTCTGTTGGGGAAGAGATCAGGCATGATCTCGCATGGGTGTTCATGGGACATGATGCCACACATGCTTAGAAATCCCTGGGTCAGGTGCCTGGGTGGCTCAGTGGGTTAAACCCTCTGCCTTTGGCTCAGGTCATGATCTCAGAGTCCTGGGATCGAGGCCCACGTTGGGCTCTCTGCTCAGCAGGGAGCCTGCTTCCTCCTCTCTCTGCCTACTTGTGATCTCTCTCTCTCTCTGTCAAATAAATAAATAAAATCTTAAAAAGAAAAAAAAGAAATCCCTGGGTCAGCGTCCCCCACTGCATGGACAGTACACTCTCTGGTTTGTAAGGGATGGCAACACTGCTTAGCTCAGAGGAGAGTCTGTGTTACACAGAGTGCTGGTAGGCAAGTGAACTTAAGACATCTCTGTGTGGGTCGGGGTGCCTTGGTGGCTCAGTTGGTTAAGCGGCTGCCTTCAGCTGGGATCATGATCCTGGAGTCCTGGGATTGAGTCCCACATCGGGCTCCCTGCTCAGCAGGGAGTCTGCTTCTCTCTCTGACCTTCTCCCCTCTCATGTTCTCTCTCACTCACTCTCTCTCTCTCAAATAAATAAAATCTTTAAAAAAATAAAGACACCTCTGTGTGGGGCACCTGGCTCAGTCCACTGAGCGTCTGACTCTTGATTTCCCCTCAAGTCATGATCTCAGCGTGGTAAGATCACACATCTAGCTCCAAGCCAGTGGGAAGTCTTGCTTCAGACTGCTTCTCTCTCCCTCTGCCCCAACCCGCCCTCTTTCTCTAAAATAAATAAATAAACCTAAAAAAAAAAAAGACACCTCCATGGGAGACTGGTGGTGGTCATCCCTGGAATCAGCAAGCACCATAAATTACGGCTTCGGGAAGGCTACCTGGATCTGGTGCGTGAAGCTTCCAGGGTGAAGCTTCCAGCAACAGGAATGACTCTGGTCAGCAGCAACTTGGGCACAGCCCACTGCTGGGGATTCCTGGATGATATGACTCGGACATCAGCTGGGTGTTCAATGGCACAAACCGCCCACAGAAGTTTCTCTCAACTTCTCTTTAAGCTTAGGATGAAGATCCTGTTGCTTTTCCCTTTATAAATGTACTGTTCCATCTGGAAGTCATGGTTGGTGCCACGAAGTAGATTTGCACTGCAAGGAATCTGAGGACTTCCTCCTCTTTCATTTGCAGGACATCAAATGTCCATCATTAGAGGACATCCTCTACGTTATAATAGGATCCCAGAACAGTGCTGTATGGATTCCTTACTCTGGGTAGCACAGAAAGACTAGAAGTGTATTTTTTAATCTCCCACACTTCCTAATTTTCCAGTTATCTTTGTAATTGATTTTCAGTTTAATTCCATTGTGGTCTGAGAGTAGACACTATATAATTTCTATTTTTTAAAGTGTAGTAAGGTATGTTTTATAGCTCAGATCGTGGTCTATCTTGGTCACTGTTTCATTTTATTTATTTTGTTTTATTTTGTTTTGTTTTATTTATTTGTCAGAGAGAGGGAGAGCACAGGCATGGGGAATGGCAGGCTGAGGAAAAGGGAGAGCGGACTCCTCGCTGAACAGGGATCACGATGTAGGACTTGATCCCAGAACCTCATGACTGGAGCCAATGGCAGACACTTAACCGACTGAGCCACCCAGGCATCCCTCTTGGTCAGTGTTTCTTGTGAGCTGGAGGAGAATGTGTAAGCTGCTGTTGGTGGATGAAGTTGTCTATAGATGTTGATTATATCCTGCTGATTGACAGTGTTGTTGAGTTCAACTATGTTCCTACTGATTTTCTGCCTGCTGAATCTGTCCATTTCTGATGAAGAGATATTGAAGTTTCCCAATTATGATAGTGATTTTTCTTCACTGTTCTGTTAGTTTTTGCCTCACCTAGTTTGATATTGTGGTGTTAGGTGCATACATATTAAAGGTTGTTATGTCTTCTTGGAGAATTGATTCCTAGTCCCCTTCTTTATCCCTGATAAATTTTCTTGCTTTGAAGTCCATTCTATCTGAAATAAATATAGCTACCCTTGTTTTCTTTTGGTTAAGATTAGCTGGTATATTTTTCTTCATTCATTCATTCATTCATTCACTTTTAAAAAAAACTTTATTTTTTAAGTGATCCCAATGCCCAACATGGAACTCAAACTCAGGACCCTGAGATCAGGAGTCACATGCTCTACTGACCGGGCTGGCCAGGCATCCCTATTTTTAAAATTTTAATTAATAATTAATTATAGTTTTTTCTCATGAAAAGTTTATTCACTGGACCAGTTTTTGCATAGAACCAAGTTTTGTTTTCTGGGATGCTGTCTTAGACAATTGTTCAGATATAAGCAAGAAAGCTCCTGAATGTACAATAGAAAGGGGCTGACCAAGGTGGGAAGAGAATGGAGGAGAATTAAAATTATCAGACATTTTAGAATAAAAATGGCAAGCAATCACATGAATTTTTCATTCATGCAAGTGATTATCTAATTCCCAACAGACTGCCTTTTTATTTACCCAGCCAATAACTATTTCAGATCTGTTATGTCCAAATCCACATTTCTATTCTCATAGACACCTCCAAAGACAGTCTATAGCTTTCCTTGCAAACTCAAGTAAATTTCAGTATCTAGCTTGACTTTCTTCGCTCATTTGATTCCTTTTTAAAAAAGTTTTTAAGATTGCCCTAGAGTTTGCCATAAATACTCCAAGTCCATTCCAAAAACTTTATACAACTCCCGGGATAGTTTAAGTATCATAAAAACAAGAGTCCTAATTCTTCCTTCTTGCACTTTGTATCATTGCTGTTATTCATTTCACTTATATATGCATAAATAAGCATATATATATAGTCAAAACATATACATAAGGATATATAGCTTAATACATTGTTGATATTAATATTGGGAACAAACTGTTACCTGTAATTTCAAGCATGAATAAGAAAAATAAAAGCCTTTATTTTACCTTCACTACTCCTTTGATGTTTTTCCTCTCTTTGCCCTTATCTCTGAGTTCCTAGCTATATATATATATATTTTCTCTCACTTTCTAAAGAAAACTTTTTTAAAAATTTTATTTTTAAGTAATCTGTACGTCCAGCTGAGGCTCGAACTCACAACCCTGAGATCAAGAGTCCCATGCTCCAGGGAAGGAGCCTGCCAGGCTTTCCTCTAAAGAAAACTTCTGACAATTTTTGCAGGCAGGTCTACTAGCAACAAGCTCCATTTTTGAGCGTGTCTTTATTTCTTCATGAATAAACCCTCTATATGCCACTGGGCTGGAGCACCAATCCTGAACATGGCGGGCACGATCTCCGTAAGAGCTGTGCAGCAGCAGAGCAATCCTGGCAGACGCTTGAAGAAATGGTGGAGAGGGCATTCCCTCACCTCTTTGCAAGGGCTGGTATTTGACTCAGAAAAAGTCAGAGAAAGTGGAAAGTGGTATTTTTTTAAAAAGATTTTTATTTATTTATTTGACACAGTGAGACATCACAGGAAGGCAGAGAGGCAGGCAGAGAGAGAGGAGGAAGCAGGCTCCCTGCTGAGCAGAAAGCCCAATGCGGGCCTCGATCCCAGGACCCTGAGATCATGACCTGAGCCGAAGACAGAGGCTTTAACCCACTGAGCCACCCAGGCGCCTAGAAAGTGGTTTTCCAAGTGCTCCCAGAAGCATACAGTGTAGAGAGAGAAAAGACGGAACACCCCTGCGCGCTCAGTCTCAGACTCTTGACGCTGGAGCCTCTGCACCACATGTGACAATGGTCCGGGCACCTGACGCAGATCCGTGCGCAGGAACCCGCGCGGAGGAGCACGGGGCGGGGTGGGGCACCCTAAGCGGCTCTGTGGGGAGTAGCTTGCACAGTCAACTTTTGGAGCTCCTCAATTGTAGGCTAGTAAATACTCCGTAAAAGGAACAAATGCCCCAGCCATCAAGCGACAAGGGTGCCAGTGGGTCCCTTCAGGCAGTGGCCCCTGCGTATGGGTCCAGCTGATGAGCCCCAGAAGTCCAGGATAGACATATCACGTCCCATCTGGTGTGAGCTACTCTGTTGGTGGCGCCAATTGTTCTAAAAACGTGCTCTGGACTCATTTTGAAGAGAAAGAGTAAGACACACAAACACCAAAATGATTGCAATTGAAGGAAGATATTGCTGTTCTCCTCATGGTCCCCTAGAAACAGGAGGCACTTGGTGGTCTTCGCAGGGTGAGCAGAGAAGCATCCAGTGGCAGAGAGAGACAGGAGAGAGAACTGTCGCTGGGAGCCTTTGCGGAAGTGATTCCTGGGAAGGAATGGGTGAAGCAGGTAAGCAAGGGGTACAAACATAATTTATCCATTTCTTTTAGGTATCTTATTTGTGGACATATAATTGTTTTAGTAGTCTCTTATAATCTTCTATTTCACTCATACAGGTTACGTTGACTCCTTTTTCACTTCTGATTTTGAGTCCTGCCTCTTTTTTTCCTCTTAGTTTAGCTGAAGTTTTGCCCATTTTGTCTCTTTTCAAAACATCCACTCCAATTTTGTTGATTTTTCCCCCTTCTCTCTAGTCTCTACTTCATTGACCTGTTCAAATCTGTATTGTTTCCTTCCTCTGTTAACTTCAGTTTTAGTGTGTTCCTCTCTCTATTGTTCCTTGGATTAAAGTTAGGTTGCTTATTTGAGATCTTTCCTTTTCCCTAACAGGCTTTTAGTGTTATCAGTGCTCCTCTTAGAATTGCTTTGCTGTATCTCATAAGCTTTGTTGGGCTGCATTTTTATTTTCATTTGTCTCAAGATACTTGGTGATTTCCCTTTTGATTTCCTTTTTGACCCATTGGTTGTTCCAGAGTTGGGCTTTATTTTCCACATGTTTGTGAATTTTCCAGTTTTTCTCCTGCTAGTAATTTTTTGGCAATACCCGACAAAAACAACAAATGCACTCGCCATTAAGTAGCAAGAGTGCCAACACTCCGTGGTGCCCCTTAGGCTGTGGCTGCAGCTGTTGGGTCCAGTTGGTGAGTCCAAGCAGTCCAAGGGCTTATCGTCTCCTTCTGGGGAAACCACCTGCTGACTGCACCCATTGTTCTAATAATGTACTCTGGACTTGTTTTGAGCAGAAACAGTAAGAGACACAGACATGAACATGACTGTCACGAAGGAAGAATTTTTTTTTTAAAGATTTTATTTATTTATTTGACAGAGAGATCACAAGTAGGCAGAGAGACAGGCAGAGAGAGAGGAGGAAGCAGGCTCCTCGCTGAGCAGAGAGCCCGATGCGGCCTCGATCCCAGGACCCTGAGATCATGACCTGAGCCGAAGGCAGAGGCTTTAACCACTGAGCCACCCAGGCGCCCTGAATGTTTTTATTATAATCGTGGACTGGCAGCATTTTGGGCCATGCAAAGCAACCAGGGAAGGAGCCGGCCAGGTCAGCAGGCAGACAGAGAGAGAGAGGGGAAGGACTGATGGGAAACTTACTGGAGGTTTTTATGGGAGGGAATGAGTGAAGCAAAATAGTCAAGAAATATAAACTTACGACTGTAGACTTTGAAAAGTCTGGGCACACTCTGGACTAAACATGGTTCCCCTGCCATGTAAAATCTCATCCCACAGAGTCTGACAATCCCTTAGGAAATCTGGAATCGCAGGACTCATGCTGGGGTGGCTACTTGCTTCTTCTCCATGGCACTGATCTATAGCTTGGAGTATGTGACGCAGTCTTCAGAGTCAGTCATCCCATTGTCCTATATCCTCTATGCTTTTCTTTTTTAAAAAGATATTTTTCATTGTGTAAAAAATACATAACATTAAATGTACAATCTTAAATATTTTTAGGCATTTTGTTAATCAGTGTTAAGTATATTTACATTGTTGCTTAATGGCTCTCTAAAATTTTTTGTCTTGTAGTCCTATAACTAATACTAATATCCCCTCCCTTCTCCTTTTCTTTCCATAATTTTCACTACTTTGATATTTCACAGTGGTGAGATAATATAAGATTTGTCATTTTCATTTCTCATAGCACCATCTTCTTGAGGTCCATTCATGCAGTAACATGTGATAAGGTTCTCTCTTTCAGACCCTGCAAAATCCAGCCAAACTGATGTAATTGCCTTGTAAATGTGCTTTGTCTTTTCTTATTCCTACCTTTTATTCCCTCCTGGAATACCCTTTTCTTTCTTTCTTTCTTTCTTTCTTTCTTTCTTTCTTTCTTTCTTTCTTTCTTTCTTTCTTTCTTTCTTTCCCTCTCTCTTTCTTTCTTTCCCTCCTCTTCCTCCCTCCCTTCTTCCCTCTCTCTCTTCTTTCTTTCTTTCTCTCTCTCTCTCTTCCTCTTTTCTTTCTTTTTCTCTACTTTCTTTCTTCCTTTTTTTTTTTTTGACTACAAATGTTGCTAAGGATGTGGAGAAAAGGGCGCCTGGGTGGCTCAGTGGGTTAAAGCCTCTGCCTTCAGCTCAGGTCATGATCTTAGGGTCCTGGACTCGAGGCCCACATCGGGCTATGTGCTCAGCAGGGAGCCTGTTTCCTCCTCTCTCTCTGCCTGCCTCTCTGTCTACTTGTGATCTATCTCTCTGTCAAATAAATAAATAAAATTTTAAAAAAAGGATGTGGAGAAAAGGGAACAGTCTCACACTGTTTGTAGGAGTGCAAGCTGGTGCAGCCACTCTGGAAAGCAGTATGGAAGTTCCTCAACAAATTGTAAATAGAGCTACCCTAGAATCCAGCAATTGTACCACTGGATATTTAGATATAGATATAGATGTAGTGAAAAGAACGGGCACCCGCACCCTAATGTTTGTGGCAGCCATGTCCAGAATAGCCAAACCATGGAAGGAGCTGAGATACCCCTCAACAGAGGAATAGATAAAGAAGATGTGATTTATATATACAATGGAATATGGACTACTACTCAGCCATCAAAAAGGGTGATTGACCTGGATGGAACTGGAAGGTATTATGCTAAGTGAAATAAATCAGTCAGAGAAAGACTATTGTGTGGTATCACTCATGTGGATTATAAGAAATAGCACGGAGAGGATCAGAGGGGAAGGGAGGGAAAACTGAATGGGAAGAAATCAGAGAGGGAGACAAACCATGAGAGACTTAACTCTGGGAAATAAACTGAAGATTGTGGAAGGTGGGTGGAGGGATGGGATAACTGGCTGATGGGCCTTAACGAGGGCCTGTGGTGTGATGGGCACTGGGTGTTATACACAACTGATGAATCAAGGAACACTAAAACGGAAACTAATGATGTACGATATGTTGGCTAATTGAATTTAAATTTTAGAAGAAGATTTTTTTCAAAGATTTTATTTATTTGAGAGAGAGAGCATGAGTAGGGGAGCAAGGGCAGGCAGAGAAGCAGGCTGCCACTCAACGGGGACCGTGGGGTCATAACCTGAGCCAAAGGCAAATGCTTAAACTGACTGAGCCAATCAGGCTCCCCATGATAAGAGTTTTCCTTAAGGCTATATAATATTCCACTGTATGTGTATACCTGATTTTCTCTGTCTATTCATTTAGCAATGGACATTAAGGTTGGTGTACCTCTTGGTATCGTGAATAATGTTGCAAAGAACATGGGGGTCAAAATATCTTTTTGAGAGCCTATGTTGAGTACTTTGGATGAATACCAAATAGTATTTTGGATAGTAGGATTGCAGGATCATATGATATTCTCTCTTTTTATATTTTTGAGTAACCTCCATCCTGTTTTCTACCATGGAGCACTATTTGCATTCACATCGCAGTGCTCCTGTGTTCCAACTTCATTTTCCTGCAGACATCATCATTTTCTGTTCTTTTGATAATGGCCATCCTGATATATGTGAGACATTATATTGTTGTGCTTTCCATATGCATTTTCCTGATAATTAGTCATACTGACCATCTTTTAAAAATTTTTTGAATTTTTCAGGGCACCTGTGGGGCTCAATTGGTTAAGTAACTGCTTTGGGCTCAGGTCATGTTCCTGCACTCCCGGGATCCAGTCCCGCATTGGGCTCTCTGCTCAGCAGGGGGGTCTGCTTCTCCCTCTGATCTTCCTCCTCTTATGCTCTCTCTCTCTCATTCTCTTTTTGGTTTTCCATACCTTCCATAACTCATTCTCTCTCAAATAAATAAATAAATAAATAAATAAATCTTTAAAAACATATAAAAACTTGTGAATTTTTAATTTTTTTTTAAAGTAGGCTCCACTCCAGATGTGGGGCTTGAACTCACAACCCTGAGATCAAGAGTCACATGGTGAGTTATCCAGGCACCCCATGTTGACCATCTTTTCATATACTCCTTGGCCATATTTCGACCCTATTTGGAGAAATATTTATCCAATCTTCTGCCCATATCTTTTTAAAAAGATTTTACTTATTTATTTGAGAGAGAGAGAGCAAGCTCACAAGTGGTGGGGAGGAGCAGACGGAGAGGGACATGTAGAATCTGCACTGAGCATAGAGACCAAGGGTATCAATGCACTCATACCAAGAGCTAGGCAGTTACCTGGCTGAGCCACCCAGGAGCCCCTCTTCTGCCTGGATTTTAATCACATTATTTTAAAAAAGTTTTTATTTAATTCATAGTTAGTTAACATACAGTTATATTAGTTTCAGGTGTACAATATAGTGACTGAGCACTTCCGTCCAACATCCGGTGCTCATGAGGACAAGTGCACTCCTTAATCCTCATCACCTATTTCACACACACACACACACACACACACACACACACACACACACACAATACCCCACTCCCCTCTAGAAACATCAGTTTGTTCTCTATAGTGAAGAGTCTGTTTCTTGGTTTGCCCCCCCCCCCCCGGCTTGTTTGTTTTGTTTCTTGAATTCCATATACAAGTGAAATTATATGGTGTTTGCCTTCCTTTGACTGACCTATTTCACTTAGCATAATACTTGCTAGCTCCATCCATGTCATTGCAAATGGCAAGATTTAATCATGTTATTAGTTTTTGTTGGTTTTTTTTTATTTGCAAAAGTTTTGGGCACTGGGTGGCTCAGTTGGTTAAGCAACTGCCTTTGGCTCAGGTCATGATCCTGGAGACCAGGGATCAAGTCCCACATCGGGCTCCCTGCTAGGTGGGAAGCCTGCTTCTCCCTCTCTCACTCCCCTTGCTTGTGTTCCCTCTCTGGCTGTGTTTCTCTCTGTCAAATAAATAAAAATGTTAAAAAAAAAAAGTTCATGAAATATGCTGGAGGGAAACAAACCTTTGGGGTGCTTGGGTGGCATAGTTGGTTACACATTGGAGATCTTGGTTTCAGATCAAGTCATGATCTCAGCGTTTTGAGATCAAGCCCTACATTGGACTCTGTGCTCAGCAAGAGTCTGCTTAAGACTCTGTCTTCCAGGGTGCCTGGGTGGCTCAGTGGTTAAGCGTCTGCCTTCAGCTCAGATCATGATCAACCTCCGCGGGCTGCCTGCTCAGTGGGAAGCCTGCTTCTCCCTCTCTTGCTCCCCTTACTTGTGTTCCCTCTCTGGCTATGTTTCTCTCTGTCAAAAAAAAAAAAAAAAGTCTCTCTTCCTCTGCCTTCCCCCTTTGTAGCTCTTATTGTCTCTCTCTCAAATTAATAAATTTTAAAAACAAAACAAAACAATCCCCTTATTTTTTTATGATTTGCAATTATCTCCCATTCTAGTAGGTTGCCTTTTACTCTGTTGATTGCTTCTATTGATATGCAGAAGTTTCAGAGTTTGGGGGGAGGGAGGTGCTTGGGTGGCTCAGTCACCAGGCATCAGGTCATAATCCCAGATTCCCCAGCGTCCTGGAATGGAGCCCCACATCAGGCTTCCTGCTCAGCGGGAAGCCTGCTTCTCCCTCTCTCACTTGGCCTGCTCCTGTTTCCTCTCTAGCTGTGTTTCTCTCTGTCAAATAAATAAATAAAATATTTTTAAAAAAATTTTAAAAATCATTAAGAAGTTTTGGAGTTTGATATAGTCTCATAAACCAATTTTTTTCAAAAAAATTTATAAGAACAATACATGGTATTTTTCTTATGCAATTAGTATTGTAATTGATTTCACAGTTATTACTGTAATACCTTTATATTGCTGTGTAACAAATTGCCACAAATTCAGTGGCTTAAAGGGAACCCATTTGTTCAAGTTCTGTGGGCAGATTGTGTAGGTTGAGCCCAGTCTTTCCCCAATCTCAAATCCCAAATGAAGAAAGAGGTCCCTAATGCTGAGGTCCCTTACTTATTATCTTAATAAGTGCTGCAGGGTGCCTGGCTGCCTTGGTCTGTGGAGCAACTTTTGATTCCCCGGTCATGAGTTCAAGTCCCACATCGGGCGTAGAGAGAACCTACAAGAAAATGAAAGAATAAAAGGCATCAGCAAATATACGTTTTCTGTAAAGTGGCTCCGCACGCAACACTGTACGGCTGATTGACATACTCTGCACTTACGCACAAGGAGAGGGTGACCCCGCGCCGCGCTGTATGTGCTGGCTAGCTGCACCTTAGGGTGCCATACCTCAGCCACGCTGTGACAAAGATTTTTGGTTTCCCATGCCTTAGTCGGGCTCCTGAAATTTCTCCTGAGCTCACCTGTGCATGTCCTTGTAAAATCTAGTTTCAGCAAGAACCATACTAGGTTAGCTTTGAACAGAACCCCACCATCCACAACCCAATACACAACCTGTTTTCAGGAAGAATCTTTTCAGTTGCTTTAACCGGAATCCCCCTTCCTTTCCTTTAAGGAACTTTCCACCCACTGTCCCTGATCTTCTGGAAGCATCATGGAATATTCTTTATCTCTGCCGAGGCTCGTCTTGGCAACAGCGAGCCTCCTGAGTGCACCTCGATGCTGTCCGCGGCCCCATCAGCGGTCCTTGGCGGCCCCCTCGTGGCACCGCACACGGGGCTCGTCTGGGTCCCACACGAGGCTCTGCGGGGCTTGGCGCTCATCACCGTTATCTTTGAGGCTTCTTAGGGGGACCCCACTTTCTGAACTTCCCAATGTTAGTCTGAGGTGTTGTGGCCACACCCGACCCTAGCCAGCACAGCACGGGAGCCAGAGCAGGGTTGCGTTTTAGGGGGTGGCCGCAGTCTGGGTGTGTGTCCTCGGCCGGCCCAGCGTGGGGATCCCCATGCTGTAGGCCCATTGTCCCATCTACCTGGCCTGCCCTTGTTTTGGGTAGAAAGAGAAAGGAACACAGACAGGAAAAAGATTGTCTTGGAGGAAGAAGTTCATATTTTGCTCGCAGTCCCTGAAAACAGGGGAGGAGGCTGGCGGGCAGGACCAGTGGGGAAGGAGCCTGCCGGGTTAGCAGACGGAGAGAGGAGAGAGCCCTGTGGGCTGGAGCCTGGATGGAGGATTTGTCAACCAAACAAGGTCGAGGAGACACACAAACCAGGGACCTAACTGCTTCTTGGAAGCTGTCCTGTTGTGGGCATGGGATTGTTACAGTCCTGTCTTCTGACGACTTTGTCCGTCTGTGGTTGGAGTTGAAGCGTCCCATCTTTCGTTCCAGATTGTATTGAAAGGCGTCTTCCCTTGTTTTGTCTTGGTCAGTCTAATGAAAATTGTCAATTTCGTTTATCTTTGTTGAAGGGAACCTGTGCTTTCTGTTGGTCTTTCTATGGTGCTTCTGTCAATACATCTTTGACTTCTGCTCCATCCATATTATTTTCTTTCTACAGCTAATTGTAAATTAACAGGTTGTTCTTGCTCTTCTTTCCTGACTAAAGTTAGGTTTTGTTTGAGATCTTTCTTGATTCTTACTGTAGCAGTTTTGAGTAAAATGTCCTCTGAGAACTGCTTTTGCTACATCTGATAAACCATTATGAACCGTTTTCATTAGTGTGTGTGTATATGTTCATGATTGATTGTGTCAAGATACTCCCATTACGTGAGTCGCCTTTACTCAAGTGATTGCTTCCTTGCCCATTCAGATGTTTAAAATTTGTTGTAGTCACATTTGTCTATATTTCAAAATTCATCGGTGCAGTACTTGTGTATAGCTTGTGTAATATATACACTAATTGATTTCACGTTGATTACTGTTATTTTTTCTATTACTGGTATTATATACCAGTATTAACAATTATATTTGTAGATCTAGATATAGGTATACATATACATATTAACAAATTGCCACAAACTTGGTGGCTTAAACGTAACCCATATATTTGTAGAAGATCTGTGGTCAGAACTGCACAGGATCTATTTGGAGGTGAGCCCCGTCTATTCCCCAGTTTTAAAGTCCAGTGACAAAGGTCCCTATACGTATTGGGAAGGACCAGAGCAAAGTCATTCTTATCTTAACGTGTATTGTTATATATATATATATATATTTTTTACTTCATTAAGTTGCTTGGATGACAAGTAGTTCAGGAGTGCCCTGCAGCTCTGAATCCAGGCTCCTGACCTGGCATTACCTGGGGCGCCCTCCCTGCCCCTACCCTCAGCTCAGCACTCTCTCCTACTCCACACCACACCCAGGTTCAGTAGGGGGCACCTAATCCGGATGGTTCTTCTTACCGTACCTTAGCTCTGTACCAGGTAGTCTTCTGTGACCAAGAGTCTTTACTCAACTACACTTTATTCAGGTTTCTTTCTTTCTTTCTTTCTTTTTTTTTTTTAAGATTTTATATATTTTACAGAGAGAAACATAGCCAGAGAGGGAACACAAGCAGGGGGAGTGAGAGAGGGAGAAGCAGGCTTCCTGCCGAGCAGGGAGCCCAATGTGGGACTCGATTCCGGGTCTCCGGGATCATGACCTGAGCCGAAGGCAGTCGCTTAACCAACTGAGCCACCCAGGCGCCCCTTTATTCAGGTTTCCTAACCTTCATCTGGGGCTCATGTGTGCCCTTGTTTGTGAATCATGTATGAAGGAGCCTGCTAAATGGTTTACAGCAAAACCTCCATGTCTGAGCTCTCTCGGTTCCGATCAGGATCCTCACGCCTCTGCATCTCCAGTTGATATTTAGTCACGCCCTTCTATCCCTGTAAGACTCAACATTACCTGGGTTTATCCCGAAGCCCCCTTCACCCTGATGTTCCCTCTTAGTAGTTTCGCCATAGTCCCCTTGGGCTCCTTGTCTTCAGGCACACGTGCCACACCGTTTTGGAATTGGTCGCAGTCACTCCCACACTGAGAAGTCCGGGTGGGACGGGTCCGCATACATAGTGACGAGTCCTGAAGAAAGTCTGCACTCCCTAGTTGAATGAGGTCATTGAATACTCCTTCCTTTTAGCAGGATCCCTGTGACTCGCTGCCACTGGGCCGCTGGGCACGGTGGGCGACAGTGCTCCTCCGGAGCTGGGCTCAGCTCCGTGAGCATCATGGTCCCCGGGCCAGCACGAGCGCCCCTACGTGGTTCTCAGGCGGCATCGTACCTCGGTGCCTTACTGCAGCCGCATCCCTGCCGGGGACCTCTCACTCCCAGTCCTTTCCCAGCGCTGTTTGATGGGGAGAAGTCCTTGTTCACCATATTAGGTCAGGCTGCTGAACCCCGTCTTACACTCTGTGCACGTCCTTGTCAGACGGAGCTTGAACTCCCACCTTGCTGAGTGTGTTTCCCCAGAACCTGAACCCTCCACTCTGATCACTTGGCTGTGTGGCCGGGTTTGTCATCGTCACCGTCTGTCACTGATGCCTCATAACCTCGCCACGTCTTTAATAAGGATCCATGGAGGAGGCTCATTCAGAAACCTCCACCACCACCCACCCACCCCCCTCCGCCGCCCGGGAACCTTTTTATTCTTGACGTTTTTTCTGAAGATTCCTGATGAGCCCATTGTCTTCTCTTGTGCTCTTTGGCTGCAGTTGCATACACGGTCAAAAAAAGAGTCGCCTCATCAATGCACATTTATTCTTGCCATATTCATGAGACCTGTCTCTCCCCCATGTAAAGGCCAAATGTAGAGCCCCTACAGTATCTCAGTGCTCCTGACTGACAGCTGCAGGACTCTTGTTAACAAGTGCCATCAAATGCACTTTCTCTTTAACCGTGGCTTCGTGTAGGAAACCACATCGCGCTACTACTGTTCCGTGGCGCCGTCCCTGCCTCGCAAACTGATCAGTAGTACCATACTTCAAGGAAGTGGGACAAGCAGATTAATCTTTCTTGGGACTGGGTTCTTTTACTGAGTAAAATGGCCCTGAGCGCATTCATGCCACAGTGCCTGGAAGGTTTTGTTGTTGCTGCTGCTTTCCCGAAGCCCTCAGAGTATTGCTATGTACATCTGCACCGCATTACCTCTCTCCATTCTCCTAGCGATTTCACTTGGGATAGCTCTATTTCTTGCCAACTGAAAATTTCACCATGAACATGGAATCCAAAGGTGTTTCTAACACTGTTTTTAGTAGCTCTGGTTAATAGCACAAGTGGGATTCCCGGATCAGGTGATATTCTCTCTTTTCATATTTTTCAGTAGCTTCTGTACTGTTTTTATCAAGGAGGGATACACAATTCACATTCACACCAACAGCATCTTGTGTTCTTAACTCTTAATTCCACATCTCCGGCAACAATGGATTTTGTTCTTTGGATTGTGTCTCCTCTGATGCTGTGAGATAAGATTTCTCCGTGGTTTTGATATGCATTTCCCTGTTGATTAGTGATGCTGGGCGTCATTCATATGCTACTTGGCCATTTGTATACCTTCTTTAGAGAAACGTCTATTGACTCTTCTGCCCATATAAATGGGGCTATTTGTTTTGATCTTGTTGAGTTGTAGAAGTTCCTGAGATTTGCTGGATGGGAAACTCCTTATCAGATACTTGGTTTTTTTTAATTTAATTTAATTTAATTTAATTTAATTCAATTTTATTTTATTTATTTTATTTATTTTCTTTTTTTTTTAAAGATTTATTTATTTGACAGAGAGAAACACAGCCAGAGAGGGAACACAAGCAGGGGGACTGAGAGAGGAAGAAGCAGGCTTCGGCCAAGCAGAAAGCCCAATGTGGGACTCCATCCCGGGTCTCCGGGATCATGACCTGAGCCAAAGGCAGTCGCCCAACCAACTGAGTCACCCAGGTGCCCCATCACTGGTCAATTTTTAAAAATTTGTAAGGGTAATATTTGTGTGTTGTTTGTGTAATAAATATAATCATCAGAGCCTGTCGATTGATTACTGAACTTTTTTTATTGCCCTGAACTGGCAGAAACATGGCTGCCAAAGGAACTCATGTATCACATCACGTTCTGAGGTCACTGTTGCCCAGGGTGTTATTTAGAGCTGAGCCGGTCTCTCCCCAGCTCAGGAATCCTCACGTCAGAGCTCCTTGTACCTGTTACCAAGGTCCTTTATAAGCGTGCATCGGCATCTGAACTAGTATCCGTGATAATTAGTTTTCCGTAAGTGGTGCTGTTTGCGACGCAGTTCCTCTGCTCTGCCCACATCATTAATCTGTGCACTGTGGGCCCAGGACAGGCGACCATGCGCCGCACTGTCCACAGTGTCCTAGGTGTGCCGTGAACCTTCACTCCCTGGAGTTCTGTGCCGCGCATTGGACATGGGCCTCCTCCATGACATTTCTCCTTTCCCATACCTCGTCACCCTCCTGAACGTTCTCTGAGGGTCATCTGTGCACCTCCTTGTAAACAGAGTTTTAGGATGAACTCTGCTTGGTAAGCTTCAGCCAGTACCCCATCTTTTTATCTGGGAACACCCTAGATATCTGCTAAGGATGTCCATCCTTCCTGGTTTGGCCTGATCCCTCTGGGCTTTCGTCAACAAGAATCCTGTGAGGTTGCCTTCACCAGAACTCCTATTACTTAGCTCTGAATATGTTCCTTCCAATACTTACTTTAGAATTAGAAATTTTGGGATGCCTGGGTGACTCAGTCATTAAGCATCTGCCTTCTGCTCAAGATGTGGGATCGAACCCTCATTAGGCTCCCTGCTCTGCTGGGACATCTGCTTCTCACTCTCTAACTTTCCCTGTTTGTTTTTCCTCTCTAGCTGTATTTCTCTGGGCAAAATACATAAATATCTTAAAAAAATAGAATTAGAAATAATTCAACCTACCTGGGCTGTAGTTAGAGTAAGGAGCGCTGTCTCCACGACGTGAAGTCCCAGTTGGAGGGATCTGTATATCTATTGCTATGATCCAAGTCAGCCTTGCCTTACCGTCCTCACAAGCATCACGGAATATTCCGTATGTCTGTGGAGGCTCATCTTGGCAACAGTGAGTTTCCCGAGTGCACCGCGCCGTCCTCAGCCCCATCAGCGCTCCTTGGCAGCACCCTCGCGGCACCACACGCGACCTCGTTTGGGGCTCGTCTGGGTCCTGTGTGGGGCTCTCCGGGGCTTGGTGCACTTCACTTCGTCTTCAAATGACGTAGGGGGAACCCCACTTTCCGAAGTCCCCGTGGTAAGTGGGGCATGGTGTCCACACTCGACCTTAGACATCAGAGTGCGGGAGCCCTCCAGCAGGAAGGGAGCCACAAGTAGGGTTTCCCTTGTAAGGGGGTGGGCACTGTTGCCCAGGGTGTTATTTAGAGCTGAGCCGGTCTCTCCCCAGCTTAGGAATCCTCACGTCAGAGCTCCTTGTACCTGTTACCAAGCCCCGGAGAGCCCCACACAGGACCCAGACGAGCCCCAAACGAGGCCGCGTGTGGTGCCGCGAGGGTGCTGCCAAGGAGCGCTGATGGGGCTGAGGACGGCGCGGTGCACTCGGGAAACTCACTGTTGCCAAGATGAGCCTCCACAGACATACGGAATATTCCGTGATGCTTGTGAGGACGGTAAGGCAAGGCTGACTTGGATCATAGATGTCCTGGGCACATCCCGTCTGTGCGCCCGAGAGCAGTGTGGTGCGCGTGTCCTCAGTCCTGTGTGGGGATCCACGTGACTGCAGGTGTGTTGTCCTACCTAGCTGGCATGCCCCTGTTTTGGGCAGAAAGTGAGAGGAACACGGACAGGAAAAAGATTGGCCTGTAGAAAGAAGTTTGTATTTTACTCTCGGTCCCCGAAAACACGGGAGGAGGCTGGCGGGGCAGGGACGGTGGGGAAGCAGCCCTCAAGCTCAGCCGGCAGAGTGGGGAGGGTTCTGCGGGGCCCAGCCTGGAAGGAGAGTTTGTGGAGCAAATCGAGGTCTAGGAGACTTACAAAGGAGGATTCTAACTGCTTCTTGGAGGCTGTCTTGTTGTGGGCATAGGATTGTAATAGTCCTTTCTTCTGAGTTGTCCGGCTGTGGTGGGAGTTGATGTGTCCCGTCTTTCATTCTGGGTTGTATTGCAGGAGTCTTGCCTTGCTTTGTCTTGGTCAGTCTAAGGAAAATTGTCAATTTCATTTATCTAGCTAGGGAGGGAACACAAGCAGGGGGAGTGAAAGAGGGAGTGGTAGGATTCCCGCCAAGCAGGGATGCGGGGTTCAATTAAGGGATTCCGGATCCTGACCTGAGCCGAAGGCAGATGCTTAACATCTGAGTCACCCAGGCGCCCCTCTATTGTGCTCTTTTCTATACCTTCCTGATTTCTGCTCCAGTCATATTATTTCCTTCGGACAACTAATCTTTGATGCAGTAGATTCTCATCATTCTTCATGGAGACTAAAGTTAGGTCTTTTTTTTTTTTTTCAGTACTTTGTTTATTTTTAAGGTTGTAGTTTTTAGGAAAATGTCCTCTGAGAACTGTTTTTGCTACCTCTGATAAACCATTATGAAGCATTTTCATTAGCCTGTGTGTCTGTGTGTTCATGATTGATTGTGTCAAGATAACTCCCTTCATGGTTGTCGGCTTTACTCAAGTGATTGTTTCCTTCCCCGTGCAGATGGTTAATTTGATGTAGTCAAATTTGTCTCTTTTTCAAAATTCATAAGTGCAGTACTTCTGTATTGCTTGTGTAATATATATACTAATTGATTTCACATTGATTACTGTTATTTTTTCTATTACTGGTATTATATACCAGTATTAGCAAAT
>PITA01022707.1:0-29711 GCA_004023965.1 Spilogale gracilis | reverse complement strand
AGAGAGGGAACACAAGCAGGGGGAGTGAGAGAGGGAGAAGCAGGCTTCCCGCTGAGCAGGCAGCCCGATGTGGGGCTCAATCCCGGGTCTCTGGGATCATGACCTGAGCCGAAGGCAGTCGCTCAACTAACTGAGCCCCCAGGCGCCCCTTCCTTTTCCTTTTTACCTAAAATCTGGTTATTTATGTTGACCCCAATGTTTCTCAGACTTTCACTTTCTCTCCCCTACACACAGTTCACCTGTCCTACATATTTTGATTATAGTGTGTGGTCAAATAAGTATCCTTTGCTTATATTACTATAAATATACAAATTCTACTCATAACTAATCACATAGTAAAGTAAGTCTGCAGTTGTTTTTCTTTTTTTTCTTGTAGAACTTTCTGCTTATACCGCACTTGATGATTATGAATGTGTGGGTGTGTTTGTGTGTTGTTTTGTTTTCTATACACTCTTTACCAATTTATTCAAAACTTTGAAGCTAAGCTGTAAAATTTCTTTCAATGTATTCAAACATCAAATATTCCGTATGTCCTTTTTATTTTCTTGTCAATCTTCATCACTTTCTCTAGAACTGCCAGTTTTGTATGCAATGGGTCAGCCTTTCCAAATACTGCAGGTAATAGTTTTATAAAATATTTTGTCCAGTGTGTGCTAAGCAGTCCTACATAGTAATTCAGAGACCCAGGCTGCTTATATCTTTGGTGCCCTCATCTTTAATTATATGACTTGCAAGGTCATTTATAAATGAAAACAGAGAATAAGAAAATCACTCACAAGAAATTTTTCTCAACCAAGAAGTATGATGCATCATTTGTACCTATATTCTGTTTGATCCACCCAGTCATATGGTCCAGTCAAACTACAAGAGGATAGGAAAATGAGGTTTAGATGTGGGGCAGGAAAAGTAGAAAACACAGATATGAGTAGAAGACTAGCCTTCTCTGCCACCCTGAATTTCATTGATGAAAAATGAACAAAACAATACCACCATTCTCAGAGGTGAAGCCAGTAATTTGGAAAGTGGTTATAAGAAAGCCTTGGTCTTCTTCAATGCCATCATTTAAACCAAGAAAAACTAAGGCAATATCTGCAGGGTTTCACATATAAGAGACTATGGAAGCAGAATTTCATAGCAATTTGAGATTAAATTGAAAACCAAGACACATTTGCAAATACTACTTTATTTGTTAGTTAGATTTCAAACTTTTTGATATACTCTTTGGGCAAATTGAATTAGAAGACATATACTAATGAATTAAAGATGGATTAAAATAACAAATTCATGAATTGGGAGGCCAGAATAAGAAAGAAAATACTGACAGTGGGTACTTGTTCCAGTTATATATGGATTTAAAATAATGAAGTTTATATAGTTATTAATTAATGAACTTATTCTTGTTAATTAAATATGATGGCATAAGGTAATAATATTACTTTAAAATAATGATCTCTGACAAAAATGTATAGAAAAATATGAATAAAAATGTTAGGTGCTGTGAAATGAAGAAAGAAGGTTATGATGGCATACCATTTTTCTTATCATTCACATGGGATCAGTAACTTGAATTTTCAAGCTGTGAATTCAGAAAGCATGGGATTAAGCATATTATTTAATATTGAAAATGTGAACATTTATAGAACTAATGCAAACAAGGTATATAGTAAACAAAGCAATGTTGTAAACACAAACAAAAGCAATATATGTCTAAAATAGGATATAAAAATGATTAAAATAGAAATATACTTAATAAAGGAAAGTTTTTGTCAATAAAAGAAGAGCAAAGTTTAAAGCATATATTTCAAATTGAAGTAAACCAATTGAACATGTTTAGTTATTAAATAAACAAAAGTAAAATAGTATTAAAGATACAATAAAGAGCAATGAAGAATTTAAAGATGCATGGATGTTAGCAATTTTGCATTTGAAAAGATCACTGTGAGATAGCCAGTTTGGAGAGGGTGCAGAGACTCAGGTAGACAACCATCATAATAGGCCGGTAAGTAACAATGTTTGATTTCATAATGGAATTGTAGAGAAATGGAAACAATTTAGAACTACCTTAAAAATATATATATATTTGAGAGAGAGAGTATGTGTGTTGGGGGAGAGGGGCACAGGGGAAGGCAGTTATAGGCCAACTCCTTCCTACACAGGACTGGATCTCACAACCCTGAGATCATGATTAGAGCGGAAACCAAGAGACGGAGGCTTAACGGTTTGGACCACCACCCAGGTGCTACTTTTGAAGTAACTGGTAAAGGACTGGGTTTGGGAACTGAAGGAGAGACATGTGTCTAAGGAATGAAGCCTTACAGGAGTTTGTTTTGCAGCCAAGAAATCTTCATCAAACACCATGGAACCATGCTGCAAGCCACTATTTACCTAACAGAGTGAAAGGCTCTTCTGAGCACTAGAAAAAATCAGGAAATGGATCTAATTTGGTTTGGGGCCTGTGAGGCTTGAGATGCATATCAAGTCTAACAAGGGAAGTAAATATTTAAATGTAGTAAAAGGTAATACTCGACAGACAACTATGTATAATAGAAAAGAAAATCGAGAAATGGAAACATTTCATGTAAGAATTCAATAATAAATAGCAAAATTTTCATAATTAGCTAAATTCATGTGTTGAGGAACCATTGAAGTGCTTATAATTTTAAGTACAAAAATAAAGAAACCTTCCTAAAATTAATGGGAAAAAATGCCTGTAAATATAATGGTCTCTTTAGATGAAGAAAAAAATCCATATGAGCAAAGCACTCATAATGGAAATTAGAGGGAAGATTTTAATATGTAAGGAGATATATACCTTTGTATATGCAATACATACAGAAATGCTGTAAATAAATCACAAATTTAGAGATCTAATGGAAATATATACTATTAATCTACTAAGGATGTTATTTTTCCCAAAAACAATTAACAATAAACTAAAACGTAATTTAAAAAGACAAAAACATATATCCACAAAATTGTACCTGAAAAAAATAGTGATTTTGATAGTTACCTTCTAAAAATCATATGTAAACAAATGAACAATACAGATTGTGCATTACAGTAAAAGGTAAAATACACTTGAGGCAGGAGGAATATTTTCATGGAAATTTCATGAGTCCTCCCAACAAACAGACATATTTCCAGGTAATATGACTGGAATTTCAATGAAATCAAAAATTACACATTTGTAACTATATAACTTATTGGACACTCATCTATGTAGTAGAATATGTAAACAGTTCTGCAAGTAAACAATTGCATTTGCTTAAAAAGTTAATTCAGCATTCGTGTAGCTGAAAATATCAAAAACATTTTGTATCTCTAACTTTTGATGCTAGTGCATGATACAAGAAAGAACACTGAAAAAAATACTGAAAATTGGAAAAAAGAAAAAAAAAACTCTAAGTATTATAAGATCTGGTTTCTTTTCCTCACTTTATTCTTTTATACCCTTGGCAAAGCACTTACTATCTTCAGTTCCAGTCTTAATCGTGCAGCTTAAGGACTTTAACCCATTTTTTTTCTAAATTCTCCAGCTGTTACAAAACTCAAGAATTTTCTGAAGTTACTCAAGGCCTTAGTGAGAGCTGAACACCTGTTTTATAATGTTCAATTTAAGGTTCTTTCTAATAAGACTTGACTTCCAGAAGTTGATAGAATTTTCCTTTTTCTTTTCTTTTCTTTCTTTTTTTTTTTTTTTTTTTTAAGATTTTATTATTTGACAGAGAGAAACACAGCTAGAGAGGGAACATAGCAGGGTGAGTAAAGAGGGAGAAGCAGGCTTCCTGCCAAGCAGGGAGCCCGATGCAGAGGTCGATCCCAGAACTCGGGAATCTTGACCTGAGTGAAGGCAAACACAAGAACTGAGCCACCCAGGCACCCTTCCTTTTTTCTTTTTACATCTGTTGTGTATACTAAGCCTGCAATAATCACAATTATTGCTAAATCAATAATGGTCTCCAGGTAGACCATGTTTGTGAAGGTTTTCATTCCTCAAAGTCCTGATGCAATTCTGTGTCATTTCATAAATGCATAAATATCAGGAAAACAAGGTCAGTAACCACATGGGACCCACATCGGGCTTCCTGGAATAGTGCTCATTAAGAGAAAGATTAATAGGGGTAAACAGTTTTAGGTTGCAAATGTCTTCCTCCGTTCACTGCATTCTAAGGGAGCATGAAGAAATCTAGCAGAATCTGGCTAATCAGACTTTGGAAGATGGACTCACAGGAGTTGGGGTGGGTGCTTAAGCTACATAAAGAGTGGAACAAGAGTTAGCTCCTCTGCTCTTGTGGTCTGGAACCTCGACACAGGAGCAGTACTTCAAGGAAAAACCTTGTTTTTGTTCTGTCACATAACTCAGTGATTGTGACTTGAGGTGGCATTAGCCCTTCAGCCCAGCTTGTTCCCATGGCATTTTCAGAAGAACAACTCCTGTGTGAGTAGTCCCACATGCATACTGGACTCTCCATATGCATGTTATGTCTCTATCTATAGCTACTTTACGACTGCAAGTAAAGGTGAATGTGTGCAGAAGTATATGTTGGAGCAGGGAGTTAACTGGGAAACTAACTTTCCCTTCATCCTGATGTACACTGGAGAAAAGATAGTCTTATATGAGGACTTACCTGAAGTCTTTTTAGAGGTAATTCTTCACTCCAACCAGGACACCTTTGTTTTTAGAGGCCAGTGGGTTGTACCACACTTCTTTTCCACATTCACCTTTAACCACCTGTCTCTCATGCATTTAATTTCAGCCACACTGGCTTTCCTTCTCTTGCTTTTTTCTTCCCTCAGAGTTTGTTCTTTCAAACTCCCAAACTTGAAAAAAACTCTTTTATGTGATTTTCATGTGGCTTCTTCTACTCATCATTTAATTCTCACCTTACAATGTCATCTTCACAAGCAGTCCCGACAGTTTCTCTGATCTCTAATGTGCTTGATTATGCTTTTTGCTAGCTGTCTCCACCTACAACAATATTAATTACATGAGTAAAGGGATGCCTTTTTGTTCATTATTTTATCCCTCTGACTTGGAAGAGTGCCTGAGCCTTAGCAGGCATTATTGCATGAATGAATGAAAAAGTTTTCTATACATCAGTGAGGGGCTGGGGCATCAAAGGAAGGTAGGATGCCCTCACCTGAGCACAGCGGGACTCTTTAATAGCAGGAAAGATCACACAAAGTGAAGCTGACAATGGTCACCCAGTGTCTGAATCCACAGTAGACCCACATGACCAAATAGCCCATATAAAGGAGTAAGAATCTAGTGTATAGCTTTTCTTTTTTAATTTTTATTTATTTATTTGAGACAGAGAGAGAGTGAGTGAGAAGAGAGCATGAGAGGGAAGATGGTCCAAGGGAGAAGCAGACTCTCTGCAGAGCTGGGAGCCAGTTGTGGGACTCAATGCTGGGACACCAGGATCATGACCTGAGCTGAAGGCAGTGGCTTAACCAACGGAGCCACCCAGGCGCCTCCTAGTGTACATCTTTGTGGTGATTGGAGACTTTCCATTCTTAAATCTTTCTTAGAGGGAGGAAAAGTGGGAGGTGATGAGAAGGGAAAGGCAATACAGCAGGAGGAACAAATGGAGATATCAAAGTTCTTTCAAAAGCCAAAAAAGTAAAAGGCATTCTAAACAATAATTTTTAAAAAAAACTGTTCTCAAACCATATGTATTTTTCATTTTTATCTTCTACGTTCATTAAATACCCAAGAACATATTATTCTAGCTACATTTATTTTTACTTCTGGTGATCTTTGAAACAATATAAAAAATAAAGCACTTAAACAAAAATATTCAAGCAGCTGAGCAAAGCCAAATTATTTCTTATTTGCATTTTTTATTTGCAGCTAAATGGAATGGAAGTAATTAATTGCTTAGCAAGAATGATACATTTACATAGAGATTTTTAAATTGCCAGTTGCATCTTAAAGTTCTTAAATGTGGCACAGCTTTCATTTCGGTAACAGCTTAAGAAGACAGTGCTTTATAGCATGGCTACTTATTGATCCCATGTCAATTTATATTACATTATGATAGTTAAAAAGATCCCTAAATGGCATGGGGTGCCTGGGTGGCTCAGAGGGTTAAGCCTCTGCTTTCTGCTCAGGTCATGATCTCAGGGTTCTGGGATCAAGTCCCACATTGGGCTCTCTGCTGAGAGCCTGCTTTGCTTCCCCCTCTTTCTCTGACTGCCTCTCTGCCTATTTTTGATCTCTCTCTCTCTCTGTCAAATAAATAATTAGAATCTTTAAAAAAATCCCCAAAAAGCATAATCGTATCTATTGGAAGTAGGAGAATTGCTAAATACTTAGTTTTCATACTGGTTGATCATCTTAGTGCAAACTGTAAAGTCTTTACTTTTTAAACAGGGTGTTCTCTGATTCATTTTTATTTACACAATGCCAATGAGTAATTAATTGCGCAAACTTCCATAGGTTTATCTAGTATCTGCATATACCTACTGATTTATTGCTTTGTGTTTAATTTCAAGAGTAATTTATAATATTTAATTGGAAATTCGAATGTCTTATTATAAATTTTTTCATTTTCCTTCTTATATTTAGTTTAAATATTAATGCTTTCCTATGATACTGAAATAATCATTAAGGATTTTGAGCCCTGTGGTATAATAACACAACCATTTTCATCTAGAAGTTCTTATTTTGTATGTCTTTGTCATAAATCTTTGCGCTACTATAACCTAGATGTAATGGGAACAAGATTATTAACTAGAGGCATCTGGGTGGCTCAGTTGTTAAGCATCTGCCTTTGGCTCAGGTCATGATCCAGGAGTTCCAGGATCCAGCCCCGCCTCAGGCTCTCTGCTACGCAGGAAGCCTGCTTCTCCTCCTGCTTATGTTCCCTATCTAGCTATGTTTCTCTCTGTCAAATAAATAAATAAAAGCTTAAAAAATCGTTAAACAATAAAAACCCTTGACTACTGTAGGAGAAGAGAAAAGAATTTGTGTAGTCTTTAGAATGACAGGACTTTTTCTGTAATATTTGGTTTAGAAGCCCTTCTCTTTCACTAAGTATCAGAATGTTCTTAAAACTATTTCAAGAACAAAATCTAGGGTAGAGAGTACCCAGATTAGAAAGGACCATCCTAGGGTGCCTGGGTGGCTCAGTCATTAAGTGTCTGCCTTCAGCTCAGGTCATGATGCCAGGGTCCTGGGATCGAGCCCCACATCATGCTCCCTCCTTGGCAGGAAGCCTGCTTCTCCCTCTCTCACTCCCCCTGCTTGTGTTCCTTCTCTAGCTGTGTTTCTCTCTGTGAAATAAATAAAATCTTAAAAAAAAAAAAAAAAAGGACCACCTCTTGATTTAGGCTGAGGTCATGAACTCAAGATTTTGAGACTGAGCCCCATGAGGGGTCTCCGTTCAGTAGGGAATCTGCTTCTTTTTCACTCTCTCCCTCTAATTTTCCTTCTGCTCATGCTCTCTCTCTCGCTCTCATATATATTAGGAGAGAGAGAGCATGAAAGAGAGAGAGAGAGAGTTTATTTATAAACCTTTGAGCTGAAACTCATATTAAACTATATGTTAACTATCTGGAATTAAAATAAAAACTTCAAGCAAATAACATATATAAACTTTGAGCATTTCAGATAGAAAATGACAGTTTTTTCATTTTACATAATCGCATCACTGCAACCATCCAAATTCAGGGTGAACTGCAACAGAACAGAAAATAAGGAAAAGACTAAGAACCAAAATGACCAAAAAAATCCACAAAAAAACAAATAAAAACCAAGGATAGAAGCTAAATATTATTATTCCTCTCAAGAACAATTCAATACTCAGTTAATTGTTTCAAAAATGCTACCCCTAGAGGGCCTGGGTAGCTCAGTTGGTTGAGAGTCTGGTCTTGATCTTGGCTCAGGTCTTAATCTCAGAGTGGTGGGTTCAAGTCACACATTGGGATCTCTGATGGGTGTGGAGCCTACTTAAAATAAAAATTGAATAAAGAAAAATAGAAAATAAAACAAAAGAACTACCCCTCTCATTCTTAAATAGCCTGTTTGCTTTCTGTGAAGATATGAAGTAAAGAACAGGTAGAGTCAAATACCATGAGGCATTCAGCATTAAACACCTCAAGCAGAGTGCCTGGATTTACTATATACTCAAATATAATTATGGAATAATTGAACAAACATTTGAATAAATTCTTTTTTTTTTTTGTAAAGATTTTATTTATTTGACAGAGAGAAACACAGCGAGAGAGAGAACACAAGCAGGGGCAGTGAGAGAGGGAGAAGCAGGTTTCCCGCCGAGCAGGAAGCCCAATGTGGGACTCGATCCCAGGTCTCCGGGATCATGACCTGAGCCGAAGGTAGTCGCTTAACCAACTGAGCCACCCAGGCGTCCCTGAATAAATTCTTAAATTAAAGAAAGGAAGTCCACTAAGCATTGGAAAGAAAAAATATTTTTCTTCATCTCAAATAATCAAGATTCCAGTTCAACAAAGGGCCAACTAGACAATATAACATCATTATAGGTATTCTTTGGAATTATTGTATTTTCCAAGATTTCATAATGCAACATTCTTAGTCACTCTGAAGAAAAGATGCATACTTACAACTTATATTGTTTAATATCTATTTAACATACATAAGATGATACTTATTCAATAAGAATTGAAATGACTCCTCAAAAATAAAAGGATTCAATAAAACTTCTACATGTTCTATCTCAGCCAATTAAATTGATATGTGTTCTTTAGTCATAATTCATCTTTCTAAAACTCAGATTCTTCATTTCTAAAGTAGGAAAACAAATAGGAGTTGCTTAAGAGGACTGTAGTGAGGAATAAATGTGATAATATTGAAAAGATAAATAAATATGACACATATGTTTGTATATATCAGGATTTTAAATACAACAAAGTTCTGTTGCTAATTTTATGTGTACATGTGGAAGATAGAGCTCATTGATGACTATTTGGCTTTTAAAAGATTCTAGATTCATAAACATTACCATGCATCTTTCATTTAAGTGGTAAAGACCTTTAAAAACTAGTGATAATTAGATTAGATGGGTATTTATTCTTTCTTTACAGTCTCTACATTTGTAGGCATGAAAATAATGAAGTGTTTCACATGCCTGATTTGAGAGATCAGGGATAATATTTAAAAGCAAGCATATGGGGGTGCCTGGATAGCTCAGTTATTAAGCATTTGGCTTTGTCTCAGGTCCCCATTGCAGAGTTCCACAGGGACCCCCGCATCAAGCCCTGCATCAAGCCCTGCATCTGACTCTCTGCTCTATGGGAAGCCTGCTTCTCCCTCTCTCACTCCCCCTACTTGTGCTCCCTCTCTAGCTGTGTTTCTCTCTGTCAAACAAATAAAATTTGAAAAAGTAAGAATATGGTTTATATATTATAATAGTATTAATCTGTCTAAAACACAGTCATAAAATGAAGAATTACCTTTACAAACCTTATGTTTCAATACATCAGTTTAAAATATTTTGAATGAATTTCACCAAAATAAAACTTAATATAATTAATAATTACATATAGTATATTTGTACAGAGCTTATAACAAATAAAACTATATATAATATACTCTATTTATTATATTCATTATAGTTTATATGTTTCTAAAGATTTTATGTATTTATTTGAGAGAGAGAGGGGGACAGAGAGAGAGAGACACTTCCCACTGAGCAGGGAGCCTGATCCAGGGCTTGATCCCAGGACCCTGAGATCATGACCTGAGGCAAAGGCAGACACTTAAGCAACTGAGCCATCCAGGCACCCCTCATGATAGTTTATAATGAATAAAACTGTATCCCTACTAAACCAACAGTTTCAATTTTAGAATGGGCAAAACATTATTTCCAAAAGAAATTATTTAATTTTTTGAAAATTTTCATTTTCTAAAATAGAACCACCTTTTAAATTTGATGATTCCTCTTTCTTAGAAGGTACCTATTTTGTACAAGGAGGGTTCAATCTCCGTAGGTCCTCAGTCACAGAAACCTACACTAATCACTGCACATTAAGTGGTTGCAATTGATTTGTTTTCTTGTTTATCCTGAATTCCTATTTGAGATCCAAGTTAAGTACTGGGCTCTATGCATTGTATATATATTATAGTTGAGGCCTCTCTTAGAGATAATATCCTTAATTTTGTATTATAAATTATAAACTTCATAGTTGAAGTATAGGTATTAGGTTTAAGTACATTTGATTTTTGTCTTATTCCAACCATATTTGATAAATTCATTCATAATCTAATATTTTTTTCCATACTGAGTCATTCAGCTATAGTGATTATTTATAAGGGCAATTAAGTGAGATTGCCTGAATTTAAAACCTCCACAATTCAACATCTCTATGCCTTGATTTCCTCACCTGTGAACAGGAATGATAATGAAACAGAACTCAGAAAGTGGTTGCAAGTATTAAATGTGTTAATATCACAAAGCACACCAGCAGATACATCATTACCAAACAATAAATTATTATTATTGATATTAGTAACAGATACTATATTAGATACTAGAAATCTTAACAATAACAATTGTAATAATGAAGATGACAAAAATATCACTACTTCTATAGTAAGTACCTTGTCTAATGAGCATTTTTTTAACTGATGCACATAGACAAAATGGACCAATGTTAAAGGCTTATACGGTAATTTTAATTAATTTTCCTGTGTTATAGATGAAGAATTTGAGATCTGAAGATGTTAAGCAATATCCCTCAAGTTACCCAATTAATATATACTGAGGTCAGAAGTGGAACTCAATCACTGTAATCTAAAGACTAGGCCTTTAGGTAACTTCTTATACTGTATTTGCCTACAATGTATACCTTCAACTAATTCACAATTTAGATTAGGAAAGAAGAGGCTAAAATAAAGGGCTATATTAAAAAATAAAAAGACCCACAAATTTATAACCAAAGCAATAGTTTTCAAAGGCATATGAAAGAAAGTTAACTGTGAACTGGGTCCTACAGGATGAATAGGCATTCCCCATGGATGAATAGGACATTTGTATACCAGGAATGGGAGACAACCTGTGAAAGCCATACGCAAGTATATACTGATGCCAGAGTAAAGGTCAAAAATGATGTGATGTGAGAGCAGAGGAGGTTAGGATATCCATTTGGTGCCATGGCATAAAGGTCTTTGTGATTACTCAAGAATGCATATAATAGTACAGTGGTTAAATCTCATAATAAATGGGAAATTATGTATTCCTGTTTTCCTTTTTTTAATGAGCATGCAAGAACTATTTTCTAACATTACTTAACTGGCAACAAAGTGGATGAGATACAATGGTCTAGGACCATGATAACAAGAAGACAAGGCAAATGTTAAAATAAGTAGCAAAAAAATTGCAGTGGAGATTAAAAATAGAGTATAGAGCAATTTAGACTATAAAATGAATAAGATATTTTCAACTGATTCTCTGTGTGAGGTGAGAGATTAGGAGGAGCCTTGGGTCACTCTAAGGTTTCTACTGTAAATGGCTAGATATTTGTAGAAGAAATATAAAAAAAGCATGTTTTGGAAAACGTGATAATGAGTTAGGTTTTGAGCATTTGGACTTTTGAGTTACTAGAGAATATAAGTACAGAAACTTCAAGTACATAGCAGGAAACACATTTTGAGACCTAGGGAAAATAAAGTAAGAAAAAAAAAGTAGAGATTTTGGAATAAAGTATTATGTACATATTCCTTGTGTTACATAGAGTAACTCTACTAATTGGGATACCAAAAACAAACAAACAAACAAACAAACAAACAAAAAACCAACCCGGTCATCCTCTATTTCTATTCAGCATGAACTGCTAAGTTATCCCTACTGCATAGCTTTTTTTTACTTTAACATATCATTGCAATTGAATAACAAATGACAATGTTGAGCTTTATCTGTGCCTGTGTTTCTGGAAAGCAGAGATGGTCAAGAAATCCCCTGTACTCTTGTGTGCTGAGAAACAGTTAATCACACAAGACCATAGTGTCTGCTCTTATACTGTTCTTGTGTATTCTCTGAGTTTGCCGCCTCCACCCTTCAAATAAGACTGCTGTTCTTCATTCCACTGCACTCCCTTAAATGTCTCTAATGACTCACTTGTTAATCTACTCCATAAATCCTAGTCCTCCCTCATTTTCTTTGAAATAGTACTTAATATCGAGGGAACTTCCTATTGTAAAAACCTGAATAAAATCATCTTAATTGTTGGGTGCATTTCATTTTTCACACAACAAATGATCAATCGTGATTAATTCCATAAAGAGTGATGGGTCTGGATTCATCTCTTAGTTGAGTCACTTGTTAGCTATGTAACTCTCAGAGGTTACTTTCTTTATTCCTAAATGCCCTTACCTAAAAATGCAGTTTTTATGTGCTTCTAGTTTTGATGCTTTATTAATTTTGAGATTTAAGATCAAATCATTTATATTAAAGAACATGCCTAAAGCCCCCTGAAATGAAAGTCCCGTTATATACAGATTCCAAAGCAGTTTTCATGGGGTAATAAGACAGAAAAATATCACATCCTCATTCCCACAACTATAAAAGTTCAAAATTTGATATTAACCCTTGTTTCTTCCTTTCCTTCATCACTCATTTTTAATAAGCCACCAAACAGATTGAATACTTCTGTTTTTCTTCACACCTAATGCAACAACCTTAGTACAGTGCTCATAATTTTTAGTTTACCAAAATAGCCTTCTAGTTGCTATTCATACTGGAAAAAAAATCCCCCTTGTCCCTACCTATCTTTACATCCTTCCCAAAGATGATTTTACTAAAATAACAATATGAATTTGCCACGTGTCTGCTACATGTTTTTGTAGTGATTAGCATTTGGAAAAAGTTGACAACCCTTTCAATATCAAGCTTCTTTCTGATCTGGCCAATTCTTACATTTTATCTTGATTTTTTACTATTTCTATGCCCGTCTTGTCTACCTCTGCAATATCTAATTAATCACATTCTATTCCAGAGGCATAATAAATCGTTCTTGGTCTTCAAATGAAAACTCTTACAACTCTATGGTTTTACAAAGGAAGAAACACAATACTTTTTTCCAATATTCAACTGGCTAGCACTTACTGGTCCTGAAAATTTTCCATGAATAAATTATTGTTTTCCATTTTATATACGTATCAAACTTCACTTAATCTTTTCTGTTTCTCCCAGTAGACCAAGTATACAGAAAACAGAACATTTTCTTTATTTATATTTAAATACATAAAGTCTATGTGCTTATCTCAAAGTAGCTACACTCTGTATGAGGAAGGATGTCATTATCTAAAACCACAGGTTAGAAAAAAAAAAACTGACCTTTCATTAATCAACAAGAGAGTTATCAAGTTAAATTTCTGTCTGAATAAGATGTTGAGAAAACACCATTAAAATCTTAAACTGAGCATCTGAATATTATTCACTATTAGAAAAGCTTTCAAAGATTTGCAGTTTTTAGCCTACATACAGAAGCTGCACAACTTTTAGCATACTTATGTAAACACAATTACACTCTCTTTATTTGTATTATACCACATTAAAAATACCAAATGAATTTCAGCAAATTTGGAGGCTATAAATGATATTATTCAACTTAAACTACATATTAAATAAATTATTCAAAATCCAATTTTTATTTATTTATTTATTTTTTTTTTTCAAAATCCAATTTTTAAATGTATGGGTAGAAACACACATTTGTTTCCTCATGGTTTATGACTGTCCTGAAAAACAGGGAAGCTATTCATTCAACCTACGTTCATTCTTTACTCTGTGAGGTAGTATATCATAGAGGTTCTTTGCAGGCTTCTGGAGCTAGAGTCCTGTGGGGCTTTTGTTCAAGACTCAGTTCTTCAACTTTACTACTATGTGGCCACCATTGTATGAGGAAATGAAGACTAGCACTGTTGGAGGGGAGAGAGCAAAGGAGGAATATGGGACTGGATGAGGTTAGAGGCATACGTGAGACCCAAAAATGCCATTTTCAGCTGGAGTAGTGCCAAGAACAGATCTGATTTATTTGAATGATTGAACTGACTTCACTGTAGAGAATGGATTAGGAAACTAGCCAGAGGAAATATTGATAGCCCGTTAAGAAGTTATTGCAATAGTCCAGGAAAGAAATAGTGGTAATTTAGGGATTAGGTCACAAGGACTAAATATGGGGAAAAAATGAATGGATTGAAGAGATGCAAAGGAGGTAAAAATTGTTATTTGTTAAAGAATTGCATTTAGATGGCAAAATAAAGTGAATAATCTTAAATAATATAGTGGGAATAAAATCTGTGAGTGGAAACTCTAGGTGTGACATTCTTTCTAAGTATAAATTTAAGGGGCTCCTGGGTGGCTCAGTTGGTTAAGCCACTGCCTTCGGCTCAGGTCATGATCCCGAAGACCTGGGATCGAGCCCCGCATCTGGCTCCTTGCCCGGCAGGAAGCCTGCTTCTCCCTCTCTCACTCCCCTTGCTTGTGTTCCTTCTCTAGCTGTGTTTCTCTCTGTCAAATAAATAAATATAAGTACTGCTATAATTTACCTATATTTTTAAACAAGGTACTTAAAGTCTATTCTTGTTACCCAAACTTGAGACATTGGATACAAATTTTCACATAGGGAATATGTTTTATTCCTTTATACCTGAAGTTAAGAAGCTTAAAAAATCAATTATCTAAAAATAAAAGAAAGTGAAATGTTTTTGATACTTAAATAGGCTTTAGTTACAACATAAAGGTATTCAAATATGGATGAAATCATGTGAATGTAAATATCTGACTTATCCTTTTAATAGTAACACCATCCTATGATCCAGAATAATGGTTTATTTTCCTATTCATTTTAATGTAGAATAATTTTCATTAAAATGCTATAATGGTTTAAGAAGTAAGTGATTTTAAAGAGCTAAAGACTTTATAATCCAATTAAAATAGCCTACACTTACCAGCTGTAAAAAATTTCAATGAAATTTATGACTCATACTAAATATAATAGAGTCTGAATATGATGTATATCATAAATAACAAATATGTAATGTTAAGCTACATTATAATTGAATAGTGTCTTCATATAAATTATTTTATTTATGCCCTGTAACAAAATTATCAATACATATGTTTTTTATATCATTTTAAAAACAATGAAAAAAGGCCAATAAAAATCAAAACATAACCAAAATCAAAGAGTTAGTAAGAGCATATTGTCCCTTGGATCAAACCTTCTGGTTTAAATCAATTATTGTTTTCTTGCTGTATCATAGTAGAACTTATGATATGAACAGGAAAGCATATGCTATCTGTAAAAAAAAAGCACTTTAAGACCATGATTGATGGTTTACAGAGCTAGCAAATATACAACCCTACTGGACCCTCAGACATCACTAATTAATCATAATGTTATCTCTTGCTAAATTTGAAGGAAGTTGTGCCCTCACAATCATCCTCATTGCAATTTTCTTGGCAATGACTATCACTGGTGCAGAGTCGATGAGGTTGGAGTCTGTCTTCTGAATTATAATGGTTGAAAAATTTCCAAGTAACATATAAATGTCATCATAGAAGCTTAATAAAAGAATTTGGATTAGTAGGGGCAATTTAATGAAAATTTAAATATTTTCAAAATGTCCCATTTCTTTTTAAGTAGAGGGAACAAAGATCAAAGATCTCCTCTAAGATTATAGCCCTGTTGCAACAAAGGTAGGATTTTGCATTCAGCTCTATGTGACTTATAAATGAAACCATAATCTGCTTCTTACTCTTACTACAGAAGGAGCAGAATAGCAAACACACAACTACAATAATTCTGCACTCTGTCTCTCAGGTTGTTCTTCATACATAGCAGTATTGGTATATGCCTGAGTAGTGTAGACACTGACTTTGGCAATATTACAAGTTACTCTCAGAAAATGGAGTACTTAGGCTAAGAGTAACATATTTATTTATTTTTTAATTTTTATTTATTTATTTTTTTAAAGATTTTATTTATTTGACAGAGAGAAACACAGCGAGAGAGGGAACACAAGCAGGGGGACTGAGAGAGGGAGAAGCAGGCTTCCCGCTGAGCAGGGAGCCCGATGTGGGACTTGATCCTGGGTCTCCGGGATCATGACCTGAGCCGAAGGCAGTCGCTTAACCAACTGAGCCACCCAGGCGCCCCAAGAGTAACATATTTAAACCAAAACAGAAGATATCCTATTTTTTTTTTTTTTTTTTTTTTTTTAGATTTTATTTGTTTATTTGACAGAGAGAGCGATCACAAGTAGGCAGAAAGGCAGGAGGAAGCAGAGAGCCCGATGCGGGCCTCAATCCCAGGACCTTAAGATCATGACCTGAGCCTAAGGCAGAGGCTGAGCCACCCAGCGCCCTATACTAGTTTCTAATAGAAGAAAGTCTGTATTTCCAATTTATAAATCTTTATAATTTCCCTTGCTTGCATTTTATTTGGATTAATGAGCAGTTTCGTTTTTATTGCAAATATTAAAGAGAATGAAAGATAAATGAGGTCTTAACCATTTAATTCCAAACCACTCTTCAACACTGCTCTTTTATTCAGTACTCTATGAGTATATATTAAGTTAAAGAGAAATATTTATTTTTCAATTCACTATTTTTTTAGCAATACTCTTCCCAGAGATTGGCTGAGTTCCAAGAATCAATATTACTTCTATGTATCTTTTTTTTCCTAAGATTTTATTTTTTTATTTGACAGAGGGAAACACAGCTAGAGAAGGACACAAGTGGGAGGAATTAGAGAGGGAGAAGCGGGCTTCCCACAGAGCAGGAAGCCCAATGCAGGGCTCCATCCCTGGGCCCCAGAACCATGACCTGAGTCGAAGGCAGATGCTTAACGACTGAGCCACCCAGGTGTCCCTACTTCTAAGTATCTTTAAAGATCTTAGAAAACTAGATCAAATTTATAGACTATCTGATTCTAGTGTCACATATGTATATTTAATGCAAATATAGAGGTTGTGTTTTTTTGAGTACCAGCAAAAAACAGGGCATGACAGTAAACTAGTTGGAAATCAAAAAAAATATTTCATAATATTGGCCTTGTAAATCAATACTCCTTTTTTTTTAACAGATTCTATCTCAGCACTCTGAATCTAACTTTGCATGGCTTCCTTCTCTTTCTGAAATGAGTTTTAATTGCTAGTAAGGGGAAATTTGAGAGTTGCCACATTGCACTTTCTTTTCGGTCTTTAAAGTTATCTTATGTAGTTGCTGTTGTCATTGTTATTAGCATTATTGGCATCATTACTCATGCACTAAAATAACGTGCTTGATGCCAGCACACGCATAATGACCAATTAGTTTTAACTTAGCAGATTAAGATGTACAGATACAAGCTCACTCAAAGCAATATAGCTCATATTTTGTACTCAAAACTAATACTGCTGACAATCTTAGTATGCATGTTCACATGATAATAATTAAGGGTAAAAGCACTATGTGTCAATGTACTCTTTTTCAAAGAGTATCATCTTTTATTAGCAAAAACATACAATAACAGTTATAATAGTAATAATAATAATTGTAAGAAATCAACATACCAATAAAGAATGATTGAATGACAGTTCTGAAAAACAAGGGACTGCTTTCAGAGACAGAATCTACCATATACAGAGAAACTGGATGATAAACTACATCAAAGATGAGGGTATAATTAACTGGACAGTATCAGTGCTTGGCCAGAATCATCATCTGTAAAATTACAGATCACTGCCTTGGGTCTGTGTAGGGTAAGGCAGAGATGGGAAACACGCAGGTTGCATAAATGTTGAATGACTTCTTCTTTCCTTATTTTAGTCCAAGAGAGTGTGAAATCCACGGAGAAAGCCTGGGTCAGATCAGAAGGTCATGAGGGTAATGGAGCATCCAAATTCTTATATTTTGTCAGATTTAGATAAAGAAATGATTCCCCCTTAATTTCACTACAAGATTTTTTAAAACTAAGTTCTAAATTATTTCATGCGGTTTGTGTTGTTCCATATTACATAATTCTGGGGGTGAAATGTATGGACACGATAGAAATATTGAAAGTACCATTTTATCTTTGTCAACATAAATTAAATTCTTGTAGGACTGGCAGTCATTCTTCAAACTATACTCACAACCCAATCTACTCTTTCCTCAGTGGTGTTGTAATAGCACTCACAATCAGACCTCTCAGAGAATGAATGACAATCATTATTTTTCACCTCTGCTTCTTTTATAGCTTGGAGAGACTTAATGCCAAGATCCCTGGTGCTCACATAGGTTGGGTGTCATATTGCTAAACAGTTGCTACTGCCTTTTCTGAAGAGAAGCTAAACTTGCCAAAAATTGCACTGAAGTTGTGTTAAGTTCCCATATACATCATGATTTTTCTCATTTCCTGTTTTTTCAGAAGCTGTTACTTTTACTAAGAATATTTTCCCAACTCTTCTTCCTATTGCATTTTTCAATAAATTGCATTTTTTAGAGCAGTTTTAAGTTTACAGGAAAATTGAGTGGACCCCATAGTGTGTTTTTTTTTTAAATGTTTAAAATGTTAACAATACAAAAATAAATATCTTCCATATTTCCATATTTTATTATCTTCTTCTAGACTTTTAAAAAAGAAAAATCATTCTAGTTTCTGCTTTCTTTTTGTACAATAAAGATACAAAGATAACAAAAATTATTCAAACAACTTAGAAAGTACAAATATAAAGGTAAAACATGAGTAACACCCCAAATGGTAGTATAAGTGACTATTATTAACATTAAACATTAGAGAGACATCACTTTACATTCACACTTCGAAGATGATAGCCAATAGCCATAGTGGCCTATGTTTTATTGTACTTTGCTTTACTCTGTCTTGCAGATACTGTGTTTTTTACAAATTGAAAGTATGTGGCAACCCTATTCAAGCAAGTCTATCAGTCCCTTTTCTTCAATGGCGTTTGGTCATTTCATGTCTCTGTGACATATTTTGGCAATTCTTGCATTAGTTTTTATTTAAATTTTTCGTTATTATTATATTTGTTATAGTGATCTGTCATCAGTGAGTGCCATTCACTGAAAGTTCTGATGATGATTAACATTTTTTAGCTATAAAGTATTTTTAATTAAGATATGCACACTTTTTAGACATAGTGCTATTGCATACTTAATAGGCTATAGTACGGTGCAAACATAACTTTTATATGTACTGGGATACACCAAAAAATCATTTGACTTATTTTATTGCAATATTCACCTTATTGCAGTGGTCTAGAACCAAACCTGTAAAACCTCTGAGATATGCTTGTATATGATTATTGCACACTTTGAGTTGTGGCTAGCAAAAATAAAAAACTGCATTTTATTTCATTGATTTTAATTTTAATATTAATTTTTTTTAAGATTTTATTTATTTGACAGAGAGAAACACAGCCAGAGAGGGAACACTAGCAGTGGGAATGAAAGAGGGAGAAGCAGGCTTCCCACCGAGCAGGCAGGCGATGAGGGGCTCAATCCGGGGACTCCGGGATCATGACCTGAGCTGAAGGCAGAGGCTTAACCACTCACTGAGCTACCCAGGCACCCCTAATTTTAATTTTAATAGTCAAATGTGACTTGTGTCTATTGCACTGTACAACATAGCTATAGACATCATTCAGTGTACATATTACTACTTTGAATATTATAGCATAAACATTATATTTGTTAAAATGAAAAAGGCAAATTGTGGATATTCAAGTAAAGGTACCTATTAAATAAAAAATACCACTTCTGACAGAATCACTAAGGTTAAGAATGTCTGAAAGACATTCAGGTGTTACAGTCATTACAATTCTTGAAGCTCTGTGGTTTAATTGACTCTTTACTTAGAAAAGTGTTGATAATAACAATTGCCTAATTCTCTAATCTCCAATGCCCTCACTATCATTTTACTTAGTTATTATTTGAACATTTTCCAAGTTCATATAATTTAAATTATGATTTATATCGGAAGTAAATTTTCAGTAGCATCATTATTTCTGGATGAATTCAGTGTTTATAACTAGTCCTTCTCTATCCTATTTTTTTTTCCATTTCTAAATGCTTTAATTGAATCTTGATTAGATACCAAAAATGATTGATAGATACTGTGTTCCTTCATTTAAAAGACAATATTTGAAAATATTTGTTTGTTGCTCTTACTTTTAAATAGTATGTTGATAAAGTAAACTGTTCTAAATATGTATTATTGTATAAACAGCCCTAAAATTTAATGATTCAAAACCATAAACATTTTATTTTTATCACCATTCAGTGGACCAGGAACACAGATAGAATCTGGCAGGATGGCTACTCTCTGTTGCAAGATATGTGGTGTTTCAGTGAGAAGATTCTGACTGCTGAGGCTGGAAGACTAGAGATAGTTTTTACTCAAAGTTCTGGTCCCTCACTGACACCCCACCTGGTCTCTCTCACCAACAAGGTAGCCTGGACAGCACAAGACTCAAAGAGGAAAGACGTAGGAATGTTTTTTGTTTTGTTTTGTTTTGTTTGTTTTTGTTTTTGTTTTTGTTTTTCTATTTCACTCCTTTCTCTCTAGAGCTTTTCCAATGTATTCCTATGTGAAGAGAAAAAAAATACAGATTACTCAGATTCCAGATTTATATCTTGGGGATATAGATTAAAATTCCGAGTTCTGTATGGACTTACTAGAACAGGCTCAGATGTATGGAAATAAAGTAGAGCTGCTCCTCTCTTTTCTATTCTCAACTATATAATCTTCTATGTCTTTATTAAACTGGAATAATCTCCACTTTCTTGTATATTTGCCATTAATTAGCAATTGGGGGAAGGAAAAGGAATTCTATAGGGGGAAGTTTTAACTCAATATTTAAATTCAGAAATATGCTTCTAATTTGAGCTGAATAAATCTGGCCCATTTTCCAAATTCATGCTCTGTTACATCAGATTCCATTCAGTCTGGATTGTATGGCCTTTTTGTTTTCCACAATAAAATCAACCACAGATTTCCAATTTATCCATCCATGTGTCTTACACAGTATTCAATGTAAATATCTTAGTTCCTAGGCCTATTTGTCTTTGATTCCCTATGTGTGCTATTTAATTAGAATTTGAGATATTTCAGTTTCCCTCAATCTCACTTTCTTTCCCTAGCTCTTTCTCTATCTCTATTCCTGATCTCTATCTCTCCAACTCCATCTCTACCTCTTTATCCCTCTGTCTCTTTCTATTTCCACCTAACCCAATGAGGCAGCAGGGGAACAGGATGGCTGACACAAGGTGTTGTCAACTCAGTCTCACTACTCTGCCTCTGAGTCTTTTCCTTGGATCTAAAACATGTACCTTACATTGCTGTTTGCCAAGATGAAGATTGTCCATGTAATTCAATAAGATTCCCTCACACACAAAAAAATTTGTATTCCAATTTTGGAGTTTACAAAAAAGTATACAAATTTTAAATAAATGCAGTTTCTTTAAAGCCGGGATCCAATTCCTTTTTCTTTTTTTCTGCAAAAAGAATTTAAACTGAGAAGTGTCCTCAAAGGAAGCTCCAAGGCATTTCTAGGGATTATAATGGAAATAACCCATTACTGTAGCTCTTGCTGCTGATCCAGCCCCTAATGAAATACCCAGGTGGCAGCAAGCAGGAAGAGGCAACAGGTAACATTAGTTGCATTGTTCTTTAAATTGGATTCTAACTTTGTATCTATGCACCAGTCCTAATATGAACTATGCCTCTGTTTGTTTCTTTTTACCCATTATGATAGACTCCTATTTTCAGCAACCTGCTCCCAACCCCAGCCAAGACTCTCTTTCCCAGTGTGGAAACCACTCTAGATTTTTCACTCTCTCTGCCTATCGCATATCTCTAGGCAGAAAATGTCTAGCACAGCTGCAGCTGTTTCCAACCAAAACAGTTGCACATTTATGAAAAGAGAGGATGCTTTCAAACATGTGAAAATGAAGCATTTAGATATAATCTTTGCTCTGCTGACTGGGGGAAAAAGGCAAAAAGCTTTTAGTACAATTTTAAAGCTTTGGCTATAATTATGCACATATAGATGTCAGACAGAATAACCCTAGTAAGTAACAGTAAATGAGTCTGAATCATTTTATTAACCTTTTTTTTTTTTTTTATTTGCCATTTATTGGAAAAGTGACCTTTCCAAAGCTGGTTAATTCATTTACATTATTATAACTTTGAACAATACTTAGGAAAAGAGGCATTTTATTACTATTTATTACTATAAGATCATTTTGTTAACAATCAAGGCAATTCTCAGGAGAAATTGTGTCTGGATAAATGCTGTAAGTGACATTCTTATTATCTAAAATCTTATGATACTAGCAGATGATACTTATATATTCTATGATCCTTATATCACAGCCTCACAAAATCATAAAATCAGAAGTGACCTTAGAGATAATCTCATCTAAATATAATATTCTATACTTAAAGGAACTGATATCCAAAACATGAACTAGAGCAAGTGATTGGGTATCACAAAGCTGCCTAATTAAAGTGTTATGACTATGGCTGGCTTTCTCTTCACCAAGTTACATCACTTTCCCAAAACCCTTGGACTAGAAAATGTTTAAGTTTATTCCTATAGAATAATGATAAGAAACACAGACCCTGGCCTCCTCCTGGGCTATGTAACTTTGGAGGGATTGCATAACCATTCTCTTGATGTGCTTTTAAGTGGTAGGGTTCGAAGCTGAGGGTCAAGAAAGAATTCTTGGCACACCTTTGGTGCAAAAAGGTATTTTTAATTAAAGCATGGGGACAAGACCTGTGGGCAGAAATAGCTGCACTGGGGTTGTGAGGAGTGACTAATTATATAAGATTTTTCTATCCTATGAAGGAAAGGGTGATGTTAGGGCTCCAGAAAATTGAGTCTTAGGCTTCTGGAGATTGCTTTTTTCTTGTAAATCACTAAGATAGTTGCAAACTGATGGATACTCCTATCCAGCATGACTGTAATATCTATCAGTTAACCATTTGTTTTCCCCTTTTCTTTGTTCTAGGGCAGCAGGAGTGCCCAAGGAATGAGGAATGTCACACACAGCCCATCTGAGGTTGGGGGGAGGGGAGTGGCTATTAGTTCCTGCTTTGCTCTCAGCTTTGCTTCTGCTCTATTAGCACTATGACCCAATTTCCACATTAGACAAGGTAGCAGAAACCAAACTTAGCATCTTTTAACTTAAAACAAACAAACAACAACAACAAAACAAGAAAAATCATCTATAGTTGATAGTGTATATTACTATTCTTTCATGGAACTTCTCCATATAACTCCAGATATATCAACCCCATATTTTCACAGATAGATATGCCTTTATTTCACAATTAAAATATCAGTTAAATGGGAGCACTTTTATTTTCTTGCCAAAAGACATAAAGTTACCTCCTCTAGAAATGCTTTTATTTCTTGTGTCCCTTCTGTTACATTTAAATGTAACACATTAGTTGTACTTTGAAGCTTAGCATTTTCTTTTTTTTTTTTTTTTTTCTTTTGTGCCTTGCTAAATGGAGCTTTCTTTCCTTGTTCTGTCTGGCATTTAATCCTCTCAACTAGGATAATTCTCAAATAATTTAAACCTCTTTCAAAAATAAAGCAAATAAATAAAAACCATTAAATGATCCCAAGTACCACATTTCAACAATGAGCCATTATTTTCTTTCTCATAGCTATCATAAGAATATCCCACTGTTTCTATGTCTATTTTATCATATCACATTTCAGTCATACTATACATGATGAAACTTTGACTCAGCTTCAATCCTCCAGTTACAACTCTTTCTGGATTGTTGTTTAATTCAGAGCTCAGACTATGCATCATCACTGAGCAGCATTTGGCAAAGCTGTCCACTTAGTCTTTTCCTTTATTTCTCTCCTGTTTTTGGTGGAGGTTTTTCTGGTTTTTTTGTTTATTTATTTATTTGTTTATTGCCGGTCTAGTTAGAACATCAAAGTCTCCCATTTATAGTACTTTTCTTATACTCATCCATTAAACTTCATGATTTTCAGGATTCTCTCATATTACTCTCTCTTTTTGCTCAGCACACTCTCCTTAGGAAATATTTTCTCCTCTCATAGAGTCAGTTACCAATTATTTCTCATTGTTTATATTGTGTCCTGATAATTTTCCAAAGCATCTGAACCAAGTGTCTATGAGATATTGTCCCTTAAATAGCCCTCCTTATATTAGGTGAATTTTTAGACAAATTCCAGGGACGTTTTCTTTTACTTTTACTGACCTCTTAATAATTTATTTTAAAGCCAGAGTATGATCAGAACTTTTATAGATAGATAACTGTCAGAAATAATTTTCAACAAAGTTTTTTGTTTTGTTTTCTGTTCAACATAAGAATAAGGAAAATCATGTTACTTGCATTAATTATTCAAAACACATTCGATGAGGTCACTTTTCCTCAACAGGTACAAAGTTCACAATAACACGGGGTGATCCCTTTACACCTGTTCTGGAGGAGTTGACCTTAAAATTCATGCATAGTCAGCATTATAGACATAATCAATTCAATGCTTCCAACTCTGAGGTAACTCATTTTCTCTTATAAACTTAAGATGGCTACGATGGCATAAAATCACAACTTTTCTTTTTAAGGAGAGTTGTCTATACTCTTTAGCAGATGCAGTCCAAAGGAATAAATATGACAAACATTGTGACATAATATAAAAATACAAAGACTCAAGATAATTTTGTTATTCTACTTTCTTCCTAATTTTATCTAAATGGCCTTTTACCTCTTAGTATACTAACCTACTGGTAAAAACTTCTATTAAATATGTAGGTTCCCAAATGAATAAACTATTGGACCCTGGCAATTTCTACTTACTGAAGCAAGGTGGCTACAAAGGCCTCTTATCCTTTTCAGTATTTTTAGTTCCAAAACTGAAATTCTCTCATTCCATGATCAGATCCTTCTCCTTTCCTAATTCCACTTTCATCAACCCTAATTTAGGTACTTGAATAATTGTAAAAAAGTTCCCTACTCATCAGGTCCTGACTTCATCACAGCACACATTATTTTTCAATGATTCTTTTTTTTTTCTTTTTTGCAACAATTGATTGTGTACCTTAACTCTTCTAATGTTTAAAATACTTTATTATAGCCTAGGAATAAAATAATTCTCTATAGCTGATCTTAATATGTCTTATACAACATCATCTTTTCTAAAGAAAGCTACCTTTCTAAATAGTACACTTCCTTTTCTCTGTTTTCTATCAGAGTTTGGTTCCATAATTGCCTTTGAACTAGAATGTGTATGTCCATGTCGCCTCACTGGTCACAAAAAACTAGGAAGGCAGACACCATAACTCATTTACCATCATATAACCCCAAATATCACTTGGCAGTAGTAGACTCTCAATAAGAACTACTTAAACAAATGGATTAATTTCAATATAGTCATAAAACTTTGAATATACAATTGAATAGAAAATCTGTTTTCAAAAATAGTTAACATTTGTTGAAAATATTATCACAGAATTAACCAGATGTTTGCTGTACATACTAGGGATGGTGTGTTTGTATTATAACATTGATATTATGTCCTAAGTGGAGTGGGGGACAATCACATTTTGAGAATTGTCAAGGGACATTGAGCAAAATGATATTATGAGTGTTCTGAAGATTTAATGTTGTACTTAAAACTCTATCTTGTGGGCGCCTGGGTAGCTCAGTGGGTTAAAGCCTCTGCTTTCGGTTCAGGTCATGATCTCAGGGTCCTGGGATTGAGGCCCCCATCGGGGGGGAGGTCTCTGCTCAGCAGGGAGCCTGCTTCCTCCTCTCTCTCTGCCTGCCTTTCTGCCTACTTGTGATCTTTCTCCCTATCAAATAAATAAATAAAATCTTAAAAAAAAAAAACAACAACTCTATCTTGTGTTGGAGCCAATCTCTACAAATTGTTCATAGACAAGAAAATAATCAAGCTAGATGAAATAATTACTCAAGATCCCAAGTGTGTGGCAATAAAAAACTCAATTGAGAAAGAAGCAAACATTAAAAGCTCCTGTATAAGTTTCTAATTAAAATACAGGAAATAAATTTTATAAGACAAATGAGAAACATTTAAAGCAAAGAAACACAGGTTATTGAATAAAGTGAAAATGCTTGACTTTCATATGATGCCACTGTCAACATAAAATTTACATTTTTATAGAGTCCTAGTACAAATAAAGATACTCTAAGTATTTAATTAATAACTAATACACAGAAAAAAACTGATTTACCTAAATATACTACTATTTTTTATTGTGGTAAAAAACACATATCTATTCTCTTAACAAATTGTTAAGTTTACATTGGAGTATTAAGAACACAATGTTGTACAGTACAACTCTAGAACTTTTCCATCTTGCATGACTAAAACTTTATACCCACTGAACAGCAATTCCTCATTTCCTTCTAACTCAAGCCCCAGGCAACTACCATTCTACTCTCTGTTTTTATGAATTTGATACTTTAGATGCCTCATGGAAGTGGAATCATGCAGTATCTCCTGTGACTAGCTTGTTTCATGTACCATACAGTCCTCAAGATTTAACCATGTTGTAACATATGACAGAATTTCCTCCTTTTTCAATAATGAAAAAAATACTGCATTGTTTGTGTGTGATGTATATTCTTTATCCATTCATTTGCTGCTGGACACTTAGATTATTTCTATTCAATGCTGGAGTGAACATAGGAGTGCATATGTCTCTTTGAGATTCTAATTTCAATTCTTTTGGATAAATATCCAGAAGTGGGATTCCTGGATCACATGGCAATTCTAGTTTCAAAATTTTAAGGAAATTCCATATTCTCCAAACCATTTTACATTTTTTAAAAGACTTTATTTATTTATTTGAGAAAATAAGAGAGAGTTGAGGGGGGGAAGGTCAGAGGGAGAAGCAGACTCCCTGCTGAGCAGGGAGCCTGATATAGGACTAAATCCAGGGACTCTGGGATCATGACCTGAGCCAAAGGCAGTCACTTAACAAGCTGAGCCACCTAGGCATCCCCCATTTTACATTTCTATAAATAATGTATAAAGTTTCCAATTTCTAACCTCCTTAACAGCACTTGTTATTTTCTGTTTTTGTTTTTTGTTTGTTGTTGTTGTTTTGATAGTGGTCATCCTAAAAGGTGTGAAAGTATACCTATGTTTGGTTTTTTTTGTTTTTTTTTTTTAAGATCTTGTTTATTTATTTGACAGAGAGAAACACAGCCAGAGAGGGAACACAAGCAGGGGGAGTGAGAAAGGGAGAAGCAGGCCTCCCGCTGAGCAGGGAGCCCAATGTGGGGGCTCGATCCCTGGTCTCCGGGATCATGACCTGAGCCAAAGGCAGTTGCTTATCCAACTGAGCCACCCAGGAGCCCCCTCACTATGGTTTTGATTTGCTTTTCCCAGATTACTAGTGATGTTGAGCATATTTTCATGTACTTTTTGCCCATCTGCATGTCTTCTTTGGGGAAATGTCTATTCAAGTGTTTTGCCCATATTTTAATTGGTTGTTACTTTTGTTTGTTTTGCTATTGAGTTGTAGGAGTTATTTATATATTTTAGATATTAACCCCTTTTCAGTTACATGCTTTGCAATTACCCTTCTTCACTTTCATAGGTTGCCTTTTTACTTTGATTGCCATCTTTTCTGTGTAAAATTTTTTAGACTGATATTGTCCCACTTGTCTATTTTTCCTTCAGTTGTCCGTATTATTGTTGTCAAATCCATGGAATCATTGCCAAGACCAAATATCCCTCTATGTTTTCTACCTAGAGTTTGATAGCTTCAGATTTTATGATTAAACCCTAATCCATCCTAGCTTGATTTTTGTATATAGTGCAAGATAAAGATCCAATTTCATTCTTTTACATACAGTTATTACTGGTTTGTCATCTCCTAGGGGGCCTCTGTAGGGTAATCTGAAATCAGAAGGCAGGGAGAGACCAAAGAAAGAGGCAGACCACTCCAGACTGGTCGGTGACAGTTTTAATGAAGAAGGCAACTTATTTACCAGACTTCTTCAGTGGCTGCAACACAAGTAGTTTTCCACTCCCACTTGCCAGAAACTTAAAAGTTTATATAGAAGCCCTAACTAAGTTAAATCATATACCCAGTTCTGATAGCCTCAACCTCACATGTCTATCTCAAGGCTGTATACTAGGAGCAGCTTCGGAGTGTAGGAAAGAGAAATAAAATACACATTTCAAGGACAGGTAGAAAGTGAGTAACCTCGGGTGCCTGGGTGGCTCAGTGGGTTAAAGCCTCTGCCTTTGGCTCAGGTCATGGTCTCAGGGTCCTGGGATTGAGGCCTGCTTGGGCTCTCTGCTCAGCAGGGAGCCTGCTTCCTCCTCTCTCTCTGCCTGCCTCTCTGCCTACCTGTGATCTTTTTCTGTCAAATAAATAAAATCTTAAAAAAAAAAAAAAAAGAAAGTGAATAACCTCCAATTGACCAGATCCAGCTCATAAATCTATGGGCAGTCATATCTTCTTGATGATTTTCTCCAACACATTATCTAAGTTTCCTAAGACTATTTGTTGAAGACTGTCCTTTCCCCTTTGTATATTTTTAAAGATTTTATTTATTTATTTGACAGAGAGAGAGATCACAAACAGGCAGAGAGGCAGGCAGAGAGAGAGGGGGAAGGGGGAAGCAGGCTCCCCACTGAGCAGAGAGCCCAATGTGGGCTCGATCCTGGGACCCTGAGACCATGACCTGAGCTGAAGGCAGAGGCTTTATCCCACTGAGCCACCCAGGCACCAGCCCCTTTGTATATTTTTAGCATCTTGTTAAAGATCATTTGACCATACATGTGTGGATTATTTCTGAGATCTCTGTTATACTCCACTGGTCTAATGACTTTGTGCCAGTAAGGACCATACTATTTTGATTACTTTAGCTTTGTAATCTATTTCAACATTAGAAGTACCGGGCTGCCATCATTTTTCTCCTTCTCAAGATTGTTTTGGTTACTTAGGATTCTTTGTGATTTTATATGGATTTTAGGATTGCTTTTCTTATTTTTGTAATAAAAATGCTACCGGTATTGGGGCATCTGGGTGGCTCAGTCATTAAGTGTCTGCCTTTGGCTCAGGTCATGACCCTGGAGTCCCAGGATCAAGCCCCACATTGGATTCCCTGCAGGGGGAGTGAGAAAGGGAGAAGCAGGCTTCCCGCCCAGCAGGGAGCCTGATGTGGGACTCTATCCCCTTTCTCACTCCCCCTGCTTATGTTCCCTCTCTAGCTGTGTTTCTTTCTGTCAAATAAATAAATAAAATCTTTTTTAAAAAAATGCTACTGGTATTTTGATAAAGATTGCACTAAATCTATAGCTGACTTTGGGGACTATAGATATTTTAATAATATTATGTCTTCTAATTTATGGATATGAGCTGTCTTTCCATTTACTTGTGTCTTCTTTAATTTCTTTCAGGTATTTTTACACTTTTCAGTGCATAAGTCTCTTGCCTCTTGTGTAAGTTCATTTTAAAATATTTTATACTTTTTGATGTTATTGAGATAAAGTATCATTAGTTCTGGCCATTTAGAACACTATTCATTTAAAAGACAAATAAGCAAATAAATAAAATCAATCACAAAGGAACTGACTTATTATCAGTTATCTAAAGACTTCAAAAATATGATGATTTATAATGAATCAAATCCACACCGATGCACATCATCTGCAAATTGTCAGAAGACAAAGAGAGTTTTGAGAGCAACTCCCATGTATAAGGGAA
>PITA01022706.1:0-29814 GCA_004023965.1 Spilogale gracilis | reverse complement strand
CGGAACTTTGAGCATTTCTCTGTGGGTGTTAGACATCAAAAAATGGTTTTCTGAAAGAAGACAAAGTGGGGAGGGGAAGGATCTAGGTGAGGAAGAAGCTGAAGATGAAGGAACAGGCAGGACTATGCCCTTGACCCGAGTCAGCGAGAGAAGCAAGAGAGGCACCAGTGAGAAAATGAGAGAACTCAACTTTGAAGTAGAGTGATGTCTCAAATGTGCAATTGCATTTTGAGCCCAGTTAATTCACTGGACTGTCCCTCTTAGGGGTGAACCACCTAGGAATATTACTCAGAGTTCTAAAATATGAGTAGTGGGTCACATTAAACGTCACCATTGTGCTTTCTGAAGTTAAGGTCCAAAGAGCTGTGCCCAGGGAGAGAACAATGGCCTATAGATTGTCATTAACTATGTGACACCGAAGTTCCTCGTGACACGAATGAGGCAATCATTAAGATCTATGCTGTCTCTTGCCTCTTTCCCACCCATTTCCGATTAGGTTTTCTTCCTCAGCCTTCTGAGCACCCCATTCCTCTGTGGTTGGTGAGGGCCTCGTTTTCACCTTCATAATGGCTGCCTTTAGCACAGGGTTGCTGCAGCCCTGGGGTCCGTTGTGCTCTGGTGTGCTCCAGGCCCCATAGCCCATGACTGGACAAACAGCCCAGCGCTAAGTGGAGCTGTGTTCAGGAAGCACTGCAGTACATACAGCAATGTATGAGCAAGCCCTAAGGTGATGGGATGGACATCCAGGAATCGGAGTTGCTGCTTCTCTTTACGAGACTATAATTTTCATTTAATCTTAAGTATCTACACTGTAATCTGTTTAGTAAATGTTTCATTTTCTTTTTTTTAAGAACAGCTTTACTGAGACAAATTTCACACACCACAAAATTCATCCTCTTAAAATGTAGACTTTAGTGGTTTTTAGTATTGAGGTTTGTGTAGCCATTACTAATTCCAGAATATTTTTGTCACCCTGAAGAAACCATACTCTTTAGCAGTTATTCCCTGTGCACCCCCCAGCCTCAGGCAGCCGCTAATCTATTTCTGTGTATTTTCCTATTCTGAGCATTCCTTCTAAATTGAATCATACATTATGTGGCCTCTTGTGTCTACTTTGTTTCAATTAACATATTTTCAAGGTTCATCCATGTTCTAGCAGTATCAGTATGTTCTAGCATGTATCAGTATTCACTTTTGTGACTGAATATTCCCCTATCTGGTTATATCACATTTTATATGTCCATTCAGTAGTTAGACATTTGGGTTGTTTCCACTTTTCGATTATTACAAATAATGTTGCTATGAATATTCATATACAAGATTTTGTTGTCAGTACTGTTGGGCATATAACTGGGAGTTATACGGTACTGCGGGTCATATGGTAATGCTATGCTCAACTTCTGGAGGAACTGCCAAATTCTTACTGCATGGCTGTGCATATTTTACAATCCCCGAAGCAATGTGTCAGAGTTCTAGTTTTACCACATTCTCATCAACACTTGTTACTGTCTTTGTGATTTTAGCCATTCTAGTGGGTATGAAGTGGTAGCTTATTACTTTGATTTGCATTACCCTAATGACTGTTAGATGTAAGATGTTGAGCATCTTTTCATGTGCTTGTTGGCCATTTGTTTCTTTGGGGGAATTGTCTCGTCAGAATCTTTGTGTTTTGTCTTTTTATTATTGAATTTTAAGTTTTTTATAATTCCGAATCTAGGCTTCTTAAGAGATACGTGATTTGCATTTTCTCCCTTTCAGTGGGTTCTCTCTTCATTTTCTTGATGCTATCCTCATTTGAAACACACAAGTTTTTAATTTTGAAGTCCAATTTATCTTTTCTTTTGTTGCTTGTGGTTTTAGTGTCATAGCTAAGAAACTACTGCTTAATCCAAGATTATTAAGATTTAGTTCTAGGTTTCCTTCTGAGTTTTATGTCCACCGTATTTTAATATTCTCTTTAAAGATGCCCAAAGACCCTTCTGTCAAACAGAAAAGTCAAGAACCCATGGTATTTTTCATTTGCCACTGAGGTAGTGTGAATAACGTCCCATCAAGTAGTTCCTGCTTTTACTACTTCTCATCCATTTCCCAGTCAGGTGGCTGAAAGGACCTTGGTTCTAAATCTGGAAACAAGTGGACTAAGGAATTCAAATGTAAATATATTCGTTTAGGGATATTACAGTGCTTATGCTGTGCGGTGGCCACAGCAAGTGAGGTCATGCAAGTTGCAAAGAGCTCACAGGCAGTTGGGGACACAATCAGAAACAGGAAATTATAGGGTCACCCTATAAGAGTGGCCCTTCATAATACAGTAGGGTTGGAGTGGAGGGCAGTCTGCAAAACCATGCAAAGGCCCCAAACTGGCAAGAAAATGGTATGTCCTAAGAACTATAAAGAGCTCACTATGGGTGATCAAGGAGAGTAGCAAGCAAACATACAAGCAAGAAGAAAAACAGTTTTTCCAGGGAGAAGGTAGCCAGAAAGGTAAGGTACCATGACCAAAGTATTGTGTTAGATGCCCTGGACACAAAGGGAAGGACCAGCTCTCTCAGGCTACGGTTCACAGGCTAAGAAGCTCAGAATGATGGCTCTTGCCATCCCAAATGCTGGCACTAGTAGTATAATTTCACTTCATATAACTACAAAACCAGCTCATTAACAGCCTTGGCCTTTCAGTTTGTCAAGCCCTAATGGGGTTAAACTAAAGTTTAAGTTAAAAAAAAATTTTTTTAAAGATTTTATATATTTATCTGACACAGAGAAACACAGCTAGAGAGGGAACACAAGCAGGGGAGTGAAGAGAGGGAGAAGCAGGCTTCCTGCCAAGCCAGGAGCCCGATGTGGGGCTCGATCCCAGGACTCTGGGATCGTGACCTGAGCTAAAGGCAGACACTTAACAACTAAGCTACTCAAGCTCCCCTAAGTTTTAAATTTTTAAACAGCAGAGAGGGGTTGGAAAGTTTATGAAGTATTGAAATTATTTATTTAAGGAATTTTTAGAAGACAGGTTGAATACAACCCTACCCTATCATTGTAGTTTATCTATGTCCCGGAGATTTAACATAGCTAAACTGTTACTATTTTGTATTCTGCTCTAAATTTTAGACCTAGAAATAAGTCTTCACCAGAGCAAATGAAATGCCATTTGTGATAAAATATTGCTCAGAACAATAGAATGTTATAAAAATGAAATTGGGGTATTTGAAGGATTTATATTTAAGAATGCTCCATATATTAACTTTTGCATACAAAATAGAAATAATGTTCAGCTTTTATTTTTATTTTTTTAATGTCCAGCTTTTATCAGTTGATAAATGATATCATTTATCATTGAATAATGATGCAGATGACCGTGGAAAAACAAGGATGCATACTTGATCCTTTTTCTGAATTAGCAATAAAGCTGAAGACACCTAGAAAGGAGTGAGCAGGCCCTCTCATAAAGGTCTCAATGTCCTGATGAAAGAAAATGACCTAATGCAAACTGCTAATTAAGGGAAGATAAAATAATATGACCATTCAATATCCGTAACAGCTTTGCTATTTATAAAGGCTTTCATCTATTTTTGATCCTCACAACCACCTGTGAGGTAGGCAGGTTTCACTTATTCTTTTTCATGAGGCTTTCTCTTCATAACCACTGAAAAATGACCCGAAAAGTTTGTTCTTGGACCCCAAATTCCATGTATTTAAAGAACAAATAAAATATTTCTTTTTTTTAAGATTTTATTTTTTTGAGAGTGGGGGAGGGCACAGATGTGCGGGGAGGGAGAAGCAGACTCCCTGCTGAGCACGGGGCCTAACACAGGGCTCGATCTCAGGCCCCTGGGATCATGACCTGAGCGGAGAGCAGATGCTTAAACGACTGGGCCTGGGTGACCCAGGATATATAAAGTTTTAAGAAAGATGTTTTTCTCGGCACCTGAGTGGCTCAGTCGTTAAGCATCTGCCTTTGGCTCAGGTCATGATCCTGGAGTCCCAGGATCGAGCCCCACATTGGGCTGTCAGCTCAGTGGGGAGTCTGCTTTGCCTTCTGCCCCTCTCCCCTCTTCTGCTCTCTCTTTCTCACTCTCAAATATAAGGTCTTTATATATTTATTTATTAAAAGATTTTATTTGCTTATTTGACAGAGACACAGTGAGAGAGGGAACACACGTAGGGGGAGTGGGAGAGGGAGAAGCAGGCTTCCCACTGAGCAGAGAGCCTGATGTGGGGCTCCATCCCAGAACCCTGGGATCATGACCTGAATTGAAGGTAGACGATTAATGACTGAGCCACTGAGGCACCCTAAATAAAATCTTAAAAACAAAACAAAATGAAAAAATCATCCAGGAGATTTAAAAAAAAAAAAAAAAAAAGATGTTTTTCTGACTAACTTTAGTTTCAGAAATTTATTTTCACAGCCCATCCTTTACAAAGACAGTAAGAAATTTCTGAAGTCCACTTTTGAATTCTTTTGGGATTCACTCTGACTAAGCAACATTTTTAGTTGAGAGAAGTGTTTCTTTGTTTTGTTCACATTCTTTGAGGAGCACGTGGGTGTTGACTGTCCAGATGTAGGTGTCCTGAAAACAAACATAAAACCACACTTAGGTATACTGAAAAATAAGTTTAAAAAGTGCTTTTCCTACTTAGTCTAAGTAATTGCCACTAGAATCCTTTTCTACTCTTGTGTATTATGGTCATAAATAAGCAGTGGCTAACCCAGCATTCATTCCCATTTTGTTAAAAATCTCCTCACTACAGAGGCTTTAGGATACATTTTGGAGGTACACTGGGTGGTTCTGGAAGTTTCTATCACGAACCTGAAGAAGGCTAAAGGTAAAGTGTCATCAGGCATGAGTTCCCTTTAAGTTTGAAATCAAGATTCATGACAATTCTAAGGACTTTAAGAACCCATTTCTTCACAGCTCAAGATCACTTCCTTTCTCAAAAATGAAGAATTTCAACCTACACATGCAGGTACCATTCCATTATATCTCCCCACCTAGAACGTAAATTCCATAGGGAGGACTTTGTTACCACTACCTGTATATTCCACTGCTTCTTAACACTGCTTGGCACAGAAGAGGCCTTCTAAAAATATTCATTGGATAAATGATTCCCCAGCTGCTGTGTGTATTTCTGTTTTCTTCTATTTTATGCCTTCCACCTGTGTTCCACACCCATGAAACTTTATTAGGATTTATTAGTCTGATCCCTCTTCTACTCCCCATCTGTATGATAAATGTGAAATACCTTTCTCATGCCTGCATATATCTAAGAAGCAATCTGGTCTAAATGCAAGTGAATTATTTTAAATACGCCAAATTCTCTTTTAACTACAGTTATCCAATAAAGTAGAAATTTCTACGAATTCCTATCATGCCAAATATCAAAATAATTAAATCAAAATACAGAGAAAACTAGAACTGAAATTTTAATTCTTATCCAATTTTATAAATGTCAACCCAATATAAAAAAACTCAATACAGTAAACAGATAATTTAGTCCCTCCTGAATTTTGCTGTTTATGTTCAAGATTCTACCAGACTCAGTTCCTCTTTTGGTACAAAATGTTCAAAAATTCCTTTCACAATTTCTATGAAACTAAATTTACTATCACAGTGAATAAAGTACTATGAAAGACAAAAAGTTCAGTGCTCATGCAGTTAACTTAGTGGCGGCTGACAAATCCCTGTTCAGTGAGATTTCCACAGGAATTCCTGACAGAGGAAGTATCAGGAACAAAGGTTTAGAGCAGGACCATAAACTGTGAGTTTACTTCAGTTCAGTTCTGCTGAACACAGGGTGAATTAAGGCCAAGTAAGAAGGCAGACACACTGGTGCCAGGTAGGAAGGCTAGGAAGCCATGTGGGAACATTTGATCTAGATGCTACAGCGTGAGATGGTACAGGCTTCTAATCAGAGCTGTGCCTTAGGTAAATTATCAGACTAGAAGGGTTTCAAACTAGAAGCAGGAAACTACTGTAGTAGTGCCAGCAAAAGGTGAGTACAGGCTGAACAGAGCAGGAGGAAAAAAGGAGAACAGATGAAAACCCTATAGAGGAAGGGCATATAGAAATGGATGACTAACTGGACAGGACCAAGGGAAAAGTTGTCTACTCTACTCACCATTTCAGGTCAGACTGTCTACAGGGGCATGTTCACACAGAAGAAACAGGAAGATGAGCAGGTTTGAGTGGTCAGCTGTGGGGACAACGCTGAGGGGATAAACTGGATATTTAGCAGCAGCTGGGAACAGGCAGGGAAAGACTGAAGTAGAGGAATATAGCTGGAAGTTATAAGCAGAGATGAGAATGAAAGATATGTAAGCATATGACATTAAAGAAAAGGGTCTAGAGGAAAAAAATGGGGGCCAAGGCCTGAATGGTGTGGCAAATTTAGGGAGTGTATATTAAACAGAAGAAAGTAGAAGAACTAAAGTTCACACCAGCAATGCAAATAGCTTAATGAATTAAGATACCTGAATGTCAAGGCTGGGCTCTTGTCTTTGGAACCACACTTAGGATTTAGGTTTGCTGAACTTGGAGTCTTTCTCGCTGGTGTCTTCAGGCTGAGCTTACTTATAGGAGTGGTAGGACTGCTCTTCAGTGCTGAGAGAAAGCTTCTACTTTTACCATGATGTTTAACTGTTCTGTTGCATGTTTTACAAGTAGTCAACTACCATAAAAAGAAGAAATATTGGGCCTGATTTCTTTTATCATTTAATCCAATAAATTACATGTTCATTAAATTCTTGTATATAAAGGACTACACCAGGTACAAGTGGGTAAGAGACTGCCCTCTGGGAGTCTGTAATCCAGCAGCAGCAATGAAACAAGATACGAATTTAAAATGAGAAAATCTACAATTAAAAGTTACTGGCTAGGGTGCCTGGGTGGCTTAGGTGGCTCAGGTGATGATCCTGGACTCTGGGGATCGACTCCCGCATCAGGCTCCCAGTTCCACAGGGAGTCTGCATCTCACTCTGAACTTCTCCCCTCTGATGCTCTCTTTCACTCTCTCTCTCTCAAATAAATATATATATATATATATATTTTTTTTTTTTTAAGTTACTGGCTAAACACTTGTATTTAACTTAAAACACATTTTTATTTATTTAAAAGATCTTATTTTGAAGTAATCTGTACACCCAATGTGGGGCTTGAACTCATGTCTAAGATCAAGAGTCACATGTTCCACCAACTGCGCCAGCCGGGTGCCCCTAAAACACCTTTTAAAGATAACAAAGTCTCTACTTTTTCAATGTAAAACCATGTTTGGGGGTGAAAAGGGGACTGTGATTGATACCCATTAACATCTGGAAGAATGTTCTTTATAACACCAGTAAACATTTGTCACAGAACTTCAAGCTGTTTTCCAATAAAATACGGCAAATTATCCCTGAAAACTAAGTGACCCCTTCAAACCCTTAGTGATTTTATATTCTTTAAATATAGGTCTAAATCAATTTATAAAACCAATCGAGGGGCACTTGCGTGGCTCAGTCGTTAAGCGTCTGCCTTTGGCTCAGGTCATGATCCCGGAGTCCCGGGATCAAGCCCTGCATCAGGCTCCCTGCTGAGGGGAGTCTGCTTCTCCCTCTCTCATTCCCCCTGCTTGTGTTCCCTCTTTAGCTGTGTTTCTCTCTGTCAAATGAATAAATAAAATCTTAAAAAAAAAAAAAAAAGAAATATCTTAGCATTCTATGTAATTAAAAAAAAACAACAAAAAAACCAATTGAATTAATTCTCACACCTCTTTACTTCATTAAGTCCAGAGGTGGAACTTCAAAATGAATTTCATAATGTATGTAACTGACAAATCACTGTGTATAAACTTGGAAATAACATAACTATATATCATTAAAAATTCAGGGGGTGCCTGGGTGGCTCAGTTGGTTAAGCGTCTGCCTTTGGCTCAGGTTATGATCCTAGAGTCCAGGATCCAGCCCCACACTGGGTTCTGTGCTGCTTCTCTCATTCCCCTTGCTCACACACTCTATCTCTCTCTCAAATAAATAAAATCTTCAAAAATTTTTTTAAAAAAAATAAGTTTCACTCTTGATGAAATATCACTGGAGAAAAAAATATGTATATATTTTGACAATCTATGTACAGTATCACAAGCCTCTGAGTTATATGTAGCCCAATCCTTAATCAACATCATTTTAAGTAAAAGAAAATTCTAGTTTATTTACACGTACTGAAATTGAAATCTTACCAGTACACTTTTGGAGTCTTTGTATTTTTTCACAATTTTTGCTTCTTTAAAACTGAGTGTATAATTTCTTGCCTCTCGGTTAAGAAGTTTTTGTATTTTGGGTGTCAGTTTGGACTTGGGTTTGAGGCGCACTCGAGAATTATCCAAAACCAGCAACTGGAAACAGTATGGACATGTTCCTTCAAAAGTGATGCTATCATCTGGAATTATACAAATGAAACTCATGATTCAGCAAATCAGACTATTGTTCTCTCAAACAGCCAATATTCTGTGATAAAATATACTATTTAATATGAACAGATACTGTCTTTAAGCAAAGTCAAAATACGAGAACTTGGGGCGCCTGGGTGGCTCAGTTGGTTAAGCAACTGCCTTCGGCTCAGGTCATGATCCCGGAGACCCGGGATCGAGTCCCACATCAGGCTCTCTGCTCAGCAGGAAGCCTGCTTCTCCCTCTCTCACTCCCCTTGCTCGTGTTCCCTCTCTGGCTGTGTTTCTCTCTGTCAAATAAATAAAATCTTTAAAAAAACAAACAAACAAACAAAAAAACAAAATACGAGAACTTACAAAAAAGACAAAGAGGCAATAATATATTTTGCAAAACACTGTAATTCTATTTATTCATTCCTTCTAGCAACAGACAGATTAAGTTCCCACTCTTTGCTACCTTACTTGTTAGTAAGTTAAAAAGGCTGTCTCACTAATTTTAAAAACCTATTTATCACAAATCAATAAATTATACCATCATTTTATATTTTTAATAAAGACTTTATTTATTTATTTGACAGAGAGAGAGATCACAAGCAGGCAGAGAGAAAGGAGGAAGCAGGCTCCCTGCTAAGCAGAGAGCCTGATGTGGGGCTCGATCCCAGGACCCTGAGATCATGACCTAAGCCAAAGGCAGAGGCTTTATCCCACTGAGTCACCCAGGCGCTCCATCATCTTCTTTTTTAAACAATTAGCACAATTTTGTGATTTGTGGGCCAGGCTTTGTGCACGTAGCTCTCAGTACAAGGTAACAGAACAGACTTAACCCAGATTGTCTATGCAAATCAAAACAGCCATCTACCATGCTAGCCTGGAGAGGCATAAATAAGGAGTAAAAGAGTTGCTGCCTTTAAATAATTCACATGCTAGGGGAGCCCTAAGCAAACAAAAATAAGAATGGCAACAATTGTAACAGAATATGATTAAAATGCCCTGGAAACTATTAAACTCTGTATGGACCAGCCAGAAACACTCCCAAAAAGTGCCTTGACAAAGGTCAAATACTCTAAATATCTGTACTTAGAAATGGCATCCATTACTGGTAACCGGGTTTCAGGTAGAAGTACAGTGAAAAAGAATGCAAAGCTATTAGGGAAAGGTGAGGGTGTGTGGGTGATGCAGCTGGAAAGGAAGGAAGGCACACCGTGGATTTATTCAACAATTATTTGTTAGGGAGCACTCTGCTAAGGATACAACTGAGGACCATGCTTGTAACTCAGTTCTGCCAAATGTTAAATTCATTAGTATTTACTGAGTGACAGTCAAGTGCCAGACACAGTTGTGTACAAAAGACAGAACAGTGAATAAACGCAATTCATGCAGGGAGAATGTTAATACAGCAACTCTGATGTCTAGCACTGGGAAGAAAAAAAGAGGCAGATAGGTCTTAAATAAGGTAGCCAGGGAAGGCTTTGTGGAGTGACATCTGTAGAGAACAGAAGGAAACAAGGAAGGAATCCAGCAGATTTATGAGGTAACAGTTCCAGGCAGAAGAAAGGCAACTTCAAAGGCTGTGAAAGAGCAAGGGACCTAACAGTGGTTGGAGTCGAGTAAGCAAAAGGGAAAGCAGGCCAGAGAGGTAATGTGGGCTTTTGATGTAGTGCCCTGTAGAACTTTTAAAAGATTTTCACTTCTACTCAAAGATGGGAAGCCATTTGCGAGTCTGTGGCTGAGAAGCACCATGATCGGGCTTAAATTTCTCCTGGGCTCACTTTGGCTGCTCAATTGAGAACGGATGTACAAATGCATGAGGGCTGTTGGCAATAACCCAGCTGTTGATTCGGTCCAGGATGGTAAGATGGGATTGGTGAAAAGAGACTAGGTTCTGCATACATTCCAAAGACAGCAGACATTACTTGCTGGCATATTGGCTTGGGGAGAATGGCTACTAGGGAGTCACGACCGGCTCCAGGGTTTGCGGGGCTGAATTCACTCTACGGATGCAATTACCATTTACTGAACTGGGAAAAACTGGAGAGAAGGACTGTGGGAGGTAAAGCTCCAGTTCCGCCTGACAGACATTCAAAAGAAGGGGTCAAGAAGCCATCTGGTTATGAGCCTGGCATCCGGAGAGGTCTCGGTTAGGGCTATAAATTTGGAAGCCATGAGACTGGATGAAAAACTGCACCAAGGAAAGGGAGCCTAACTAGAAAAGAGGTCCAAGGAATTTGGAGGTCACGGTAACAGCAGCACTGGGGGGTTTTAGGAGGGCAGTGGGTCGATGAGACTGTTCTTTTGCGTCATTCTAAGCGCCGCGCGGAACAGAGGGGAGCCGGGCGACGAGAGCCTGACCCATAAGCGTCGGACGTTCTCCTTACCGTGTGACGAACTGTAGGCCCACCTGGAAAGGAGAACGAGGCTCGTGAGGGAGGAGGGAAAACCCCGCCGCCACCGCTGCCGCCGCCCGCCTCCCCTCTCACCCCTCTCTTACAGGAGATAGCGGGCCTGGCCCGGGCAGCTATCATGGAGCTGCCGCGCCGCAGCCTCAAGGTAGTGCTTCTGCCTCATCAGTACCGCGGCCCGCACCGTGCTGAGATCCGCGACAGTAGTTTCCGGAAGTCGGCTTCGCAGCCTGTCGGACTTTAACCGCGGAATCCAAGCTCCTTCCGGAAACTGGCTCCCGCTACTCAGGAGTTCCGGTTTCCCTTGCGTTCCGCCCCCCACTCAGGCCAACCCACTCCCCGCCTTTGGCTCCGCCCCAGGCTCCGCCCCGTCCCCGGGCCCCCGCGGATCCGCCGTACACCTGCGCCTGCGCGGAGCAGGGTAACCCGGTGGGAGTGACAACGTCTGCACACCATGTTCCGCCCGCCCTTCTTTCTCGCTCCAGTAGGCGTCGTCTGTGGTACCCTTGTTGTCATTTCCTCAGTCCCCGTCGCCTTCTAGATTCTCCATCCGGGGTGTTGATTTGGGCTGGGCAGGCGGTGTGATGCCCGCTAGGAGGCCACAGTTGTCAGCTCGGTCGCGGGCCTGGGAGGGAAGAGCAGGCCCCCTCACCTTCTTTCCCCGTTCTTAGTGGAACACAGCAGAAAGTTAGCAGTGCGGGCTTTTTCAGTGTTGGGCAAACACCTCTGTTACCGAGTTTGGAAACATTTCTATCCCCTCCGCCTCAGCTCCTGGGGATCACTAGTCGGCTTTCTGGCGCTATGGGCTTATTCTAGACACTTCTTGTAAATGAAATCATATGTGTGATCTTTTTTGTCTGCCGTCTTCCACATAGTATAATGCTTTTGAGGTTCATCTACCTTGTAGGTTATATGACTGAATATTGTTACATTGTATGCATACCAAGTATTGTTTATCCTTTCATCCATGATGGACATTTGGGTTGTTTCTACCTTTTGGCTATTGTGAATATTGCTGCTGGACACATGTCTGTTTTCTGGTTAAACATGTAGGAGTGAAAATGCTGGGTCATATGGAATTCCATGTTTAATAAGAATTCCAATTTCTCCATATTTTCCTCAACCCTCACTTTCCACCTTTATTTTTTTTAATTTACATTTTTATTCTAACCATCCTAGTGAGTGTGAAGTGGCTTCTCACTGTGGTTCTGATTTGCATTTCCTAGTGAATAATGACGTTGAGCATTCTTTCATGTATTTGTTGACGACTTGTATATTTTCTTTGGAGAAATGTTTATGGAAGTATTTTGCTCATTTTAAAATTGAGTTGTTTGCCTTTGGTTACTCAGTTGTTAGAGTTTCAAAAAGTAAATTCTGGAGACTAGACCCTTATTTAACCTTCATTTTCAATATCGAAAGGACTCAAATTGAGACAGGGAAACTAAAAGGATTCCATTTTTAGAAAGGCTCCATCTCTGCTGTTTTTCTGTAAGGCCCTATTTACTAAGTTTCTATATTTCACCTTGCCTCTGAATAAACCAAAGAAGAAGCTATGTTTCCTCTCCAAGAGGGAGGCAAGGAGGTTGATCATTCTTTGAGTTTTGTCCTAGGCATCCAAATGCCTGATAACATCTGAGAAGAGCTATATCTCAGACATGTGCCGGGACATTAGGTTTGGACAAACCTCACCCAACACTGGCATCAGTACCCCCCCCCCGCCTTTGATGATTTATGAAATAACACCTATTATTCACCTGTCACTCACCTTTGAATTCAACCCTACCCTGAATTCCTGAAGGAACATGTGTCCGAGACCCCTTTCCAACATGAACCCTTAATTAACTCCAGGTGATGAAGAGACACACTCTCGTTTCCTTTCTAAGTCTCCCAGACTCTCCATCTGCTGTACTCTGGACACTACTCAACAAACTCTGCTTTCACTTCCCGCTTCCTGATTGCTCTCCTGCACAAAGTCAAGGAATCGCTTAGGGAAGAGGTATCCTTAGCCTCTGGGTGTTCAGATCTGGCCTGTCTACATCAAAATGGTACAGAAGGTTGTAAAGAGAAAAATACAAAGGCATAGTTTAATTTTTCAAAAGAAAAGTTATTACATCTGCTTTCCCCATCTTTCCATCTAGTCTGACATTGAGCAGTTGGGTATCTTCTCTGTGTCCACACATAAGTAAATGGATGAGTTTGTAAAAATCCCTTCTCACCACTATCATACACACACACACTCACATGCACACACATGCACGTGCATGTGCAAACTAAAAAGTCAAAACATACACAAAAAAGGCTAAATCAAAAATAGAAAGTTAGTCCCTTACTACTGCCTTTTTCCTTAACCATACATGTCTTCCCAGGTCAGTACATATTTTTGCAACAGTAAAAAATCTTGCATATACGGATGCTTTTTATTTCTTTTGTATGAATTTTTTTTAAAGATTTTATTTAGGTATTTGATAGAGAGAAACACAGCTAGAGAGGGAACACAAGCAGGGGGAGTGAGAGAGGGAGAAGCAGGCTTCCCACCAAGCAGGGAGCACAATGCTGGGCTTGATCCTGGGACTCTGGGATCATGACCTGAGCCAAAGGCAGACACTCAATAACTGAGCCACCCAGGTGCCCTGTCTGAATTCCTAAAAGAGAAATTTCAGAATGGAGTGATGTGCACACTTTTATTTGCCAGATTATCCAAAATAGGTTGTAGCAATGTGCACTCCCAGCATCAATGTCTGAGGAAGTTGGATCAGAAGATGTGGTGGCCATTGGTTCACCTAAATACTAGTGAGATAACGTCTCTTTGCACATGTTCCTTAATGCTTTGCATTTTCTCCTGTGAAGAGAAATCTTCTCTTTTTCTAGGAGATCCTTGTGTCTTGGGGAAATTTATTCTCAATTGTCATATATAATGAATATTTTCTTATGTCTTATCTTTGGCATGGTTTATAAAATTTCTGCCATATAAGATTTTGTATGTGATCAAACATTTGTCGTTATTGGGTCTGGGTTTCCTGGATAGCTTTAAAGATTGTACCTATTTATTTGACAAAGAGAGAGAGAGAGAGACCATAGGAAGGGGAAGGGCCAGAGGGAGAGAGAGAAGCAGACTCCCCACGGAGTAGGGAGTCCAATGTGGGACTTGATCCCAGGACCCCGGAATCATGACCTGAATCAAAGGCAGACACTTAACCAACTGAGCCACCCGGGTGCCTCTCCTGTGTAGCTTTAAAAAAAGCTTCCTATCGAGCTTCCTTCGGCAGCACATGTACTAAAATTGAAAGGATACACAGCAGATTAACATGGCCCCTGTGCTAGGATGACATGCACAATTGTGAAGACTTAAAAAAAAATTAAAAAATAATAAAATAGAAAAGCCTCGTTTATGCCAAGACTAGATAACTATTCATCCAAATGTTCTTCTCAGACTTTTCTAGTTTAATTTCTTCCCTGCACATCTTTAAGCAATACGAAATGTATTTTTAGTTAAGTATAGGGAGGAGATCTGACACATTTTTCTAGATGGTTAGCAAGTTATGTGGATATCTCTTAGTAGGTGAATTATTCGGTTGCTATTAAAATTGAACTTTTTAAAAAATGTAAGGAACACTGAATATGTGGCAGACACTTTTCTAAGCATCTTACTTGTTACTCATACCATCCTTATAACCCCATGGGATAGCCAGTTCATCACATATAATTTTTTTAACATTGCTGCATCTGTTTCTGGATTCTTTACCTGCTTCACTAACCAGTACAGCAGAAAAAAGGAGTGGTGTGCTGTATGTGCACGCTTCCCCTGCCCCCCAGCACTCTTTTCTCTTTCTAAGTTCTTCTCTTGCCTCTGAGCACCACACTCCTATATCCAGATGCCTCTTCAGCATCTCTGCTTGCATTGCAACTTGTCTTTTCAGACACAGTGTGGCCCAGATAGCACTCTTTTTATTTTTTTAGATTTATTTATTTGACAGAGAGAAACATACCCAGAGAGGGAACACAAGCAGGGGGAGTGAGAGAGGGAGAAGCAGGCTTCCCGCTGAGCGGGGAGCCCGATGTGGGACTCAATCCCGGGTCTCCGGGATCATGACCTGAGCCGAAGGCAGTCGCTGAACCAACTGAGCCACCCAGGCGCCCGCAGATAGCACTCTTGATTTTCCCCACCAACCTGCCCAACCACCCAGTCTTCCTCAGTCTCAGCCCGAGCAAGTGCCATTGCTGCTTCCTCATCCCCCTACCCTTGCCTGGGGTGCCAGCTCTCCACTAGGAGCAGATCTGCTCCCTTCTCTGCATGCCTTGGCCACTCTCTCCTTTTGCCTGCACCCCCCCTCCATTGCTCCCAGAATTCTTTTCCTGTGTCCTTTCTCACCTACTTTCTCTTTCCCAGTCCATTCTTCACAGGGCAAAGTGGCTGTCTTAAAATGTAAGTTATTTTGTGGGACAGGAAGTATCCTTGCTCAGAGTCTCCAGGCTCCTCATTGCACCTGGAACACTGTCACCTGGCTGTGCTCTGCTGGTCCCTGCATGGCTGTTGCTGCCCCACTTCAGACCTCACCTTGTCTCCTCCGCCCACCCTCACCCCCAGCCCTGCTATGCTGGCCTTCTCTGTCACTCAGTATGTCCTGCTCAGACCTACTGCAGGGCCTTTGCTGTTCTCTGCTTTGAGTGAGGATCCTTCCCATGGCTGCATCATTCTAAGATCAGCTCAAATGTCACCCCCTCAAGAGGCCTTCCTTGATTTCTGGAATAAAGAACTCCCTCCCAATACATACACCCATCAAGTCACTCTCTGCCATAATTGGTTTTTATTACTGTCATTGTAACCTCACTATCTGAAATTACTATTCATTCACCATCTACCTGTTTCCCTCCTGAATGTGAGTGCCTGGCAGCAGGACTTGGCCGCTCTGTATGTGGGCCCCCCCCAGGGCCAGGCACAGAGCAGGGGCTCAGTAAGGATTTGCTGCAATATCATACTGGAAGGAAAGGAAGTTGAAGGGGTTGAAAATAAAACTACATTGACCATGAGTTCACAACTATTAGCAGTGAGTTTGGAATTTGAATTTTGTCAATTATTTTTCCTTTTTTGCATCAATTGAAATATAGTTTTTTCTTTATTACCTAAATATAGTGAGTTACAATGACTGAACTTGTCATACCAACTCTGTATTCCTGGGATAAAATCTACTTTCTCGTGATGCATTTGTGTATTGTTGGATTTGATTCACTTGTATTTTTTTTAAAGTTTTATTTATTTAAGTCATCTCTACACCCAGCCTGGGGCCTGAACCCATGACACCAAGATCAAGAGTCTTATGCTTCTCTGGCTGAGCCAGCCGAGTACCCCAATTCACTTATATTTTATTAATGTTTTCTGTATTTATATCATGTAAGATTTAGTGTCAGAGAAATGGTGGTCTCACAAAATAAGTTGAAAAAGATGCCTTTCTTCTTATTCCAAAAGAGGTGTTATTTTTTTTTAAAGATTTATTTATTTACTTGAGAGAGAGAGAGAGAGAGAGAGAGAGTGCTCAAGGGAGAGGCATAGGGAGATGAAGAGAGAATCCAAGCAGACTCCCCACAGAGCTCGACCCTGCGATCATGAGCCAAAAACCAAGAGCCGGACACTTAACTGACTGAGCCACCCAGGCGCTCCTGGAAGAGTTTTTTTGTAAGACTGCTATTATTTCTTCCCTAAATGTTTGATAGAATTCACTAGTGAAACCATTTTGGGCTGGGGTGTTGTTCTGTGAGGGTTTTGGATAACTAATTCAATTTCTTTAATAAATCTAAAGCTATTCTGTTCCTTTTTTTGTTAATTTTGGCAAACTGTATTCTTAGGCAATTTGTCTATGTCATCTAAACTGTCAAATTTATTGGCATAAAATTATTTGTAATATCTTTTTCATGTCTGAAATCTCAAGAGTGATATCTCCTCTTTAACCTCTTATTGGGATTCTTGTTCTGGGTAAGAATGGAGTAAGCACACTCCATCCTGTCTCTCCCATTGACTGTAATCATAAAACCTGAGCAGACTGTATAGAGCACCCATAGGAAGACTGAAAAGTACATAGTAGCAGGTTGAATGAGAAGAGGACTTAAAGTGCCAATGAACTGGAGGTGAGTTTACCACTATTGTTCCTTTGATATCTGCTGGCCTGAATGCAATGCAGCCTGAAACCCAGAAGTGGGAAGTGGGATGTGGGTAGGGAGAGCTCCGGGAGAAGCCCTTGAATTATGACTGAGTAGCTAGAGAGAGTTTGGAATTCTCCACGTTTCTTTTTTCCCTTCTCTCCATTTCTTGAGCCTTCGCCCCCAAGCCATCCTTTGTTGGCAGCAGCAAAGGCCACAGCAGGAGCCAGCAGGAACCAAATTCTCAGGAAGGGATCATTCGTCTCCAGTCAGCCAATTTCTCTTTCTTTTCCTCTGCCTCTCTTTCTGCCTCTTGCTACTTGGCCAAAGATGAGAGCAGTCACAGAGGAACACAATGATGGAGTAACTTTCTAGCCCCAGCTTTCTGGCCACAGAACCAGAAAGGGGCATTGTAGGAAAGTACTGGAAACTCTGGGGAGATTATGGAGAAAGAAGAACTCTTTCTTAACTTTATAGGAAAATCCCATGAAGTTGTATGAGAATTTCCAAGTTCACTGAGCTTTGCACACATGGATCTGATCAATTTAGCAGTAACTTTGAGAACAGAACTAACAGACCATCGATCAGATGAACAATGAATAGTACACAGTCAGGATCTACCCAAATAGTACTGCAGAGGCTTTAGAAACTGAACCTAAATTTTAACCAGCTCTCAGAAGGCGGGTTGAACTCACAGTGTGAACCTAAGCAGGTCTATTGCCTAAAACAAAAATAAGTACATTCGCCATAGGATTTTAAAAAGACCTGGGGTCTCATTACGTAACATTCAAAATTTCCAGGAGACAATCCAAAACTGCTTGGCATATGAAAAACCAAGAAAATCTCAACTCACATGGGAAAAAAAAAACAATCAACAGACACCAACAGCAAAATGGACACAGATGCTGGAATTATCTGACAAGGAATTCAGGGCAGCTGTTGTACAATAGCTCTACCAAACAGTCACACTCTTGAAGTGAGTAGAGTTAGCAAACTTTTCCCACGAAGGGCTTGGTAGTAAGTGTTTGAGGCTTTGCAAGGCACGTGGTCTCTGTTGCATCTACTCGGTTCTGTGAAAGCAGATACAGATAGCCATCCCCAATATGTAAGCAAGTGAGTGTAGCCAGTTCCCAGTAAAACTTTACTCATGGGATTTGACCCATTGACCATAGTTCACCAATCCCTGAACTTATAGTGTTTTTTTGTGTTTTTTTTTTAAGATATTTTATTGGTTTTTCTGTGTTTACTTGTTCCATTTATTATTAAGAGCAGGGTCTTAAAATTGTTCACTGTGATTTGGGGCTTATTTCTCCCCTTAGTTCTGTTTGTTTTTCTTTCTTTTTTTTTTCATTTTTTTTAAAGATTTTTATTTATTTATTGGACAGAGAGAAACACAGCTAGAGAGGGAACACAAGCAGGGGGAGTGAGAGAGGGAGAAGCAGGCTTCCCGCCAAGCAGGGAGCCCAGTGCGGGGCTCCATCCCAGGACCCTAAGATCATGATCTGAGCCAAAGGCAGACACTTAACAACTGAGGCACCCAGGTGCCCCTGTGTTAGTTTTTCTTAAGATATATTGAAGCCCTGGTACTAGGTGCATAAATGCTTCCATTATTATGTTTTCCTGATGCATTGACCCATTTATCATTTTGAAATTTCCCACTTTATCCCAGTGTTATGCCTGAAAGTCTTTTTTGTCAAATATTAAGGTAGTCACTTCCTATTGCTTATTTATTTATTTGAGAGAGAGAGAGAGAGAGAGGGAGAGCAGGAGCAGGGGAGAGGCAGAGGCAGAGGAGGAAGCCGACCTCCCCACTGAGTAGGAAGCTCCATGTGAGGTTTGATCTCAAGACCCTGGATCATGATCTGAGCAAAGGCAGACACTTAACCAACTGAGCCATTTAGGTGCCCCAGATTCCCTTTTTTTTTTTTTTTTTAATTTAAAGATTTTGTTTATTTATTTGACACACAGAGAGACGATGAGAGAGGGACTATAAGCAAGGGTTGTGAGAGAGGGAGAAGCAGGCTACCTTGCCTAGCAGGGAGCCCCATGCCGGGCTAGATCCCAGGACTCCAGGATCGTGACCTGAGCCCAAGGCAGACACTTAACGACTGAGCCACCCAGGTGCCGCCCCCTTTTTAATTGAGGTAAAAAACACATAATATTAAATTCACCATCTTACCCATTTTTAAGTGTTCAGTTTGGTAGTGTTAAGTATCCCCACACTGTTGTGCTACAGATCTTTAGAACTGTTTCATGTTGTTAAACTGAGACTCCTTACCCTTCAACACTAGTTTACCCTCCTTGCTCTCCCCAGCCCTTGGAAACCACTTTATATGTTCTTTTTTTTTTTTCTAAAGATTTTATTTATTTATGTCACAGAGAGAGAGAGATCACAAGTAGGTAGAGAGGCAGGCAGAGAGGGAAGGGAAGAGGAAGTAGGCTCCCTGCTTAGCAGAGAGCCTGATGCGGGCCTCAATCCCAGGACCCTGAGATCATGACCTGAGCCGAAGGCAGAGGCTTAACCCACTCAGCCACCCAGGCGTCCCCACTTTCTATGTTCTATTTCTATCGTTTTGACTACTTGAGATACTTCGTATGACTGGAATCTTAGCAATTTTTTCCTTTTGTGACTGGCTGATTTCTTTTTTTTTTTTTTTTAAATTTATTTATTTGACAGAGAGAAACACAGCCAGAGAGGGAACACAAGCAGGGGGAGTGAGAGAGGGAGAAGCAGGCTTCCCGCTGATGTGGGACTCGATCTCGGGTCTCCGGGATCACGACCTGAGCCAAAGGCAGTCGCTCAACCAACTGAGCCACCCAGGCGCCCCGTGACTGGCTGATTTCAATTAGCATAACGTCCTTGAGGCTCATTCACACTGTAGCACGAGGCAGGATTCCATTCGTTTTAAAGGCAGCATAATATTCCCTCATGTGTATTTACCAGATTTTCTTCATCCATTCCCCTGTCAGCAGATGTCTGGGTTACTTCCACTTCTTGGCTACTTTGAATACTGGTGGGATGGACATGAGGATGCAAAGTATTTTTTGAGATCCTACTTTCAATTGTTTTAGATAACTACTCAGGAGTGGGATTGCTGGATTGTATGGTAGTTGTATTTTTAAAATTTCCAGGCACCTACATACCGTTTTCCATAGTGGTGGTACCACTTCGCCATCCTGCCACCAGCTCGTGAGCATTCCCATCTCTCCCCCACCACTACCGACACTTGTTGTCATCCAGCTTGCTTGTTTGTTTCCTAGTGGCTAGCTTCCTGTATATGAGATATCTCACTGTGGTTTTGATTTGCATTTCTCTTAGGATTAGTGATGTTGAGTATCTTTTCATATGTTTGCTGGTTGCTTCAGATTTTTTATTCTTCCTCTCTGCCTGGTATAACTCTTTCTATCCTTTCACTTTCTTTCTTCTTTTGATTTATTATTACTATTTTAAAAATTATTTATTTGAGAGCAAGAGAGCATGCAAGCAGACTCCCCACTGAGCAGGGAACCCTCCATGGGGCTCGATCCCAGGACCCTGAGATCATGACCTGAGCTGAAGCCAGACACTTAACTGACTAAGCCCCTATCCTTTTACTTTCGTCTTATTTGTGTCTTTGTCCTCAAAGTGCATTTTTTGGGGGGTATATATAGCATGTAGTTGAGTCTTTCTTTAAGTTTCATTTTCTTTTTAACCAGTCTGACAATCTGTCATTGAATTGGCATACCTAGTATATTTAATGTATTATCAAGATGTGATGTCTTTGAGGCAGGGGCAGGCTCTGGTAGGCACCATTATGGCCCCCTGCAGTTGTTTATGTCCTAATCACCAGAATTGGGAATATGTTGTACATAACAAGAGGGATTTTGCACATGTGATGAAGGTTACAGGCCCCAATCTAATCACATGATTCTCAAAAGCAGGGAACCTTTCCCAGGTGGGTCAGAGAGATGAGACAGAAGAAAAAGGATAGATTTGAAACATGAAATGGACTCAACTCAAAGCTGTAAGGCCTTTGGTGATGGAGGAGGGAAGCTTCAAGTCAGGATGCAGCAGTGCCTGGTGCTGACTGGGAATGACCCTTGGATGACAGCCCGCAAGAAGGCAGGACACTCAGTCATAGATCTCAAGGAACTAAAGTCTGTCAATAACCCAAGTGAGCAGCAAATACATTCTCCTCTCCAGCCTCGGCAAAGGAACATAGCCTGTTACCATATTGACTTTGGCCTGGTAAGATCTGTTCAGGACCTCTGACCTACAGAAGTAAGGTCATAGATCTGTGTTGTTCTAAGCCACTAAGCTTGTGGTAATTTGTTATGGCAGCAATGAAAAACCAATACAGTGCATATTCTGGGTCTCCTCCTCTGCATGGATTCCTCCCTAGATCACCCCTCTAACTTCCGATTCTCATACTGGCTTTAAACTTTTCTGTCCCCTCCCAGCCAGACAGGCTGTGGCTCTCTGCAGCAGGAGCAGCTCCTGGCTTGTGGGGAGGCTGCCCTCCTGGAGGTGGGGGGGGGAGCCGTTAACTCACAAATCTCAACAATTTCTGTTCATCTTTCAAGGTTGCAGCCCTTCTATCCAGTTTCTGCCTCCTTTTGGTCATTTGCCAAGGCCTTCAAATGCTGTTTTTAAATGTTTTGCTCAGCTTTTATAATCATCATCTGCAGGAGGACTAGTTCACCCTTACCAAAAGCTAGGACCTCATTATACTCTTCTGCTTCATTATACTTTCACGTTTGCAATTTTCCTGGGAAATAAATTGTTAAAAATTAGTTTGTGCCATGTCTTAATTTTTCTCATTCTCATTAATCTGAAGGCTAAAACGGAGTGGCCGTGTCTCAGTATGTACTTTTAAAAATGAATAAATGGAAAGTTTTCTGACTTATGATGGGGGTGGGAGGTGGGAAGGACCCCAACCTTCGCAGCCAGGAGGGAAGGAAGCTCGGTGGCAGGTTTATTCCACCACATACAGTTCCCCACAATCACCAGCAGGGGGAAAAATTAGTTTTCTGGTTCCGATAGATCCCCGCGCCTCGCCGCTAATTCCCTAACGAAAGAAAAAGGCAAGAGCGCCGGGGAGGTCGCGGTCAGTGTTCGGAGCGAACTGGCTTCGAGGGGTGCCTGAGAACGCCAAGACCCTGCGAAATAGGACGTACCTATTCCCGGCAGCCGTCTCTTTGGAGGCACACGGAGAAGTTGGCTGGACCTCCCTGCAGACCCGGCGGGCAGGGCTGCAGCGGTGCAGAGCTGCCTCCCGAGCGGCCGCAGCAGCGCGGGCAGGACGCGAACCCAGGTGCGGCCACGCGGCTCCGCGGTGACCAGGTGAGCCTGCGGTGACCAGGTGAGCCCGCTCCCGGGTCTGAGAGTGATCCAGGTGAGTCCGTGAGTGAGCAGGTGAGTGTGCGCGGCGGATCCAGGTGAGCCCGCGTCCACCACTCTGGCGTCTCGGTCGGAGTCCAGTGCTAGGACTCAAGCTATCAACGGGCAAAATGGGTTGAAGCGGCGAGCGTAGCGGGCTGGTGATTTCGGGATCCGGGCCTGGGCACGGTTGCGGCTCCTGGGGCTGGGATCAGGAGATCTGAAAGGACCTTCCCCTAAGTGGGTTCGTAATATTTTAGCCTTAAAAACAAGTCATGCAAATGAGAGGATGTGTATGGGAGAGGCGACTGAGTGGTTATTTTATTAGTGCTGAGCATTAATCATTCTCTCGAGGACCTTGTAACCGGTGGTACAGCCTGCGTCTGTGCCCCTGAGTTTTGAGTACCTGCGTGGGTAAATCACGAGCTGCAGACGGGAAGAAACAGCCACCTTTTTAGGGGTGTTTTCAGATTGAAAGTCAGTGGATGCTGAAGCAGTGGAGAGATTGGAGGAGGAAAGCAAAGAACAGAAAGATAAGAAGCAAAGATATGGGAAGTAAAAGCAAAGCAAAACAAATGCAACACCCACCCCTCCCAAACAGCCTCATAGGTCCCATAACTCGGTGGGGCGCGCAGGTGAGCAGCAGGAGAGCTGTGTGGCTTGCAGTATGTGGGGGACATGACCCTGAAGAGAACACTGGAGTCAGAGCAGGTCTCTGGTGAAGAATACATTGGTTATCGCTGGGATTTTAAAGTTGCCAGGGGAGGTATAGAAACAGATGCAACATGAAGGCAACAGGTTTTCTTTTGACAAATTATTAAATGATAAGGTATAAACCTGTAAGTGAATAGTAAATAAATCCCAAGGTGCTGTGTTTCTTTTCTTCTTTTATTTTTAAAAGACTTTATTTATTTATTTGACAGAGATCACAAGTAGGCAGAGAGGCAGGCAGGGAGAGCAGAGGAAACAGGCCCTCCGCTGAGCAGAGAGCCGGAGTGGGCCTTGATCCCAGAACCTTGAGATCACCACCCAAGCCAAAGGCAGAGGCCTCAACCCACTGAGCCACCCAGGTGCCCCAAGGTGCTGTGTTTCTCTGTACCTTGATGAACCTTCAGAGAGGATTCTCTAGAAAAATACTTAGTGTTGGGGCGCCTGGGTGGCTCAGTTGGTTGGGCGACTGCCTTCGGCTCAGGTCATGATCCCGGAGACCTGGGATCGAGTCCCACATCGGGCTCCCTGCTCGGCAGGAAGCCTGCTTCTCCCTCTCTCACTCCCCCTGCTTGTGTTCCCTCTCTGGCTGTGTTTCTCTCTGTCAAATAAATAAAATCTTTAAAAAAAAAAAAAAAGAAAAGAAAGAAAAATACTTAGTGTAAATAATTAGACTCTAGGATCAAAGTGTTACAAAACAACACACAAATTATTATTCTAGGTCTCAGGTGCCTATGGCAGCAGAAAGTATTTCAAGAATGTGTTGGGGCACCTGGGTGACTCAGTTGTTAGGCACCTGCCTTTGGCTCAGGTCATGATCCCGGTCCCGGGATGGAGCCCCTCATTGGGCTCCCTGCTCCGCTGGAAGCCTGCTTCTCACTTTCTTGCTCCCCCTGCTTATGTTCCCTCTCTAGCTGTGTTTCTATCAAATGATGAATAAAATCTTAAAAAAAAAAAAAAGAATGTGTCCATTTGTTTTAGATAACTAACTCCTAGTTTAAAATAGATGAGAATATAAATATTCCAATACTTTGAAATATATACAAAATTAAAATAAAACATGTGCCAAGCTTTGCATGAAAATGAGTGAAATAATAGCATAGCCAAGGTCAGCTACTTTTCAAAAGACAGGTATTATGTTTGGATGCTGCCTTGTCCTCTGTGCTTGTATTTGAGGGCTGAGGGGGATGCTTGTCATTGCAGAATTAACATCTGTGTGACCATCAGGCGTGTGATACCTAAATGGCCTTCCCACTCTTCAGCTTACCAGTCCTAGAGTCTTCCTAGGTACTTTTTTTTAATCTTATTCTTGTGTCATAAAACTTGCCTATTTGATGTTTTGGGGTTTCTTTTAAAAATATTATTTATTTATTTGACAGAGAGAAACACAGCGAGAGAGGGAACACAAGCAGGGGGAGTCAGAGAGGGAGAAGCAGGCCTCCCGCTGAGCAGGGAGCCCGATGTGGGACTCGATCCGGGGTCTCGATCCCAGATCTCCGGGATCATGACCTGAGCCAAAGGCAGTCGCTTAACCAACTGAGCCACCCAGGTGCCCTATCCTATTTGATGTTTTAAAAAATTTGAAAGAGTGGGCGCCTGGGTGGCTCAGTGGGTTAAAGCCTCTGCCTTCAGCTCAGGTCATGATCTCAGGGTCCTGGGATCGAGACCCGCTTCGGGCTCTCTGCTCGGCAGGGAGTCTGTTTCCTCTGCTCTCTCTGCCTGCCTCTCCACCTACTTGTGATCTCTCTCTGTTAAAATAAATAAAAATCTTAAAAAAAAATTTAAAAGAGGAGAGAAAAGGCAAGTTACATATCCATGAATCAGACAAAGCCTCAATTATTGGAGAAGGTTTGTTGATTGAAAGGGAAATGAGAAATGGGGGGAGGGAGTATATGGTGAAACTATTTGAACTTTGCATACTATTTCTTCCTAAATGGTGAGGAGTTCAGTATAGGCACGCAGGCTTAGTTGTGGCTGAAAGGCGTTAAAAGGTATTTTTCTTAGGCAGTGTTTATATGAGGAGCTTCTTAGCACTTTCTCATAAGCGCCAAGGGACTGCCTCCTAGTGCTTTAGAGGCAAGATACTTGTCACTAAATTGTTACTTTAAATCTTACTTTGGCATATCTTATATGGCTCTAATGGAATTTACCAATCAGAATATGTACTATTAGTTATTTTTTAAACAGGAAATGAGTGTGGTCTATTTGGTTCCTTCTGTTATTCACATTTGAGCCTGTGTCCACTGGAAAAAACAAATAACTATTGCCTACGTAAGATCTGTATTTATTTATGTATTTATTTATTATTTTAATGTATAGTCACTCTGGAAGTAGAGGCAGCCTGTGGCTAGTATAGCAGCTCCTCTATCTCACCTAGAACCTAATCTCCTTTCTTTCTTTCTGCTATCCTAAGAGCATAGCTTCCATCATCTAGGTAACCTCATGGTTGCAAGATGAACAAGCTGCCTCCAAATGCCAAGAAATGAGGTTTGTTAGTGGTGTCTTGGATGTATTGGACATGGTAGAAATTCATACACCATCCCAGCAAGCCCTCTGGGATGGTTACCCACATGCTTGGCATTAAGGGATTGGGTCACCTGCCTAGGCTGAGCTCCTGGGTTCAGCTTCAGCCCTTCTTTGCGCTGAAGCTTCTGTGCCTGCACCACGCCACGTGGCCCCCAAACCCTCTCTGGACACACGGTGAGCTCACAGCCCTCTGCTGCTATCAGGTCGCCTAGCTCTTGTTCCCAGAGGAGAAGCCTTATTGGATCAGATCACTTTGCAACCAGCTCATGGCAAAGCCATTGCTGTGCTCTGGGTTCGCTGCCCATGCCTCACTTCTTATCCCTTTCCTAGTAAGCCCTGCCAGGAGAGGGACTTGGTCCTTGAATGCCGAAGGCACTGGATCAAGTTCTGTCTACACGCCTTCCTGGCTATGTGACCTTGAGCAGCCTTGATCACTTTTTGCCTCAGTTTTTTCATCTGTGAAGTGGGACTAAGGGTACCCATTTCATAGGGTTATTGTGAAGATTAAGGCTAGAATGCCTGTAAGCACATGGTGTGTGGTCAGTAAGTGGCGGCCATGCCTATTCCTGTTTTATTGTAAGTGACAGAGCAACTATGAGCTCCCTTTGTGGAATCCATGACCTTGAAAAGTCAGCTATCATCAAGTGATACTTTCCCACAGATGTCTGTCATAAAATGAGAATTTTTTTTTCCCCATGGAAAAGTTTATTTTCAACCATGTCACAACATTTAAAAGCTTCTTTTAATATAATGCAAAACTTTTTTCAAAATCATGAAGTGAGAGGAACATTATCTGATAATATATTTAAAGATAACCAGAAGTCTTTGTGTTTGGTGTACCCCTGGTTTTGCTTTGTCTGGGGTGAGTGAAGAGGTGGAGAGCGTGACGGGTCCCTCTGCGTTCCATGTCACACAGTCCCCCACTGCAGTTTTTTTTTTTTTTTTAAGTTTTTATTTATTTGACACAGAGATAGAGAGTACAAGTAGGCAGAGCAGTCCGCAGAGGGAGAGGGAGAAGCAGGCTCTCTGGTGAGCAGGCTCGATACCGGGACTCGGGGATCATGACCTGAACTGAAGGCAGCCGCTTAACCAACTGAGCCACCCAGGCGCCCCCACACTGCAGCTTTTGGGTGGGGTTTACACTGTTCCCCTGGGAAAGAGGCAACTGAAGAGAAAAACCAGGCACATCTGGGTGCTTTTGAAGACACACTTTCAATTTGTTCTTGGCTGTGCCTTAACCCAGTGTACATGCGAGCTTCCATGCAGGGAGGGTTTTGTGTAAAATGGATTTTCTCATAATTGTTCATTTAATAGCTAGAGCCAGGGATGATATACTTTGTTGATGCACTTATTTGATATTTTTTTGGTAGGTGTTTATAGTGAGGACAGGTTTGCCATTCTGTTTGTGAGGTACCTTTCAAACTACTGCTCGCGTTATACCTTACTTCCGTAAAGACAAATCCTTCAAAGGGGACTTTTTGCCCTTCATAGACTGTAAAGCACTATGTAAGTAGGCATCCCTATTTCTTTAAGTTGGACACACCCTAACTTGGTTGTGACATTTCTTTTTGTAACCCTGGAGGGCTGGGGCGGGGGGAGTGCCATATGTACAAAGTAATGATTGATTTTGTGAACATGAGTACGACATGGGCTTTATGACCACTGGTCAGAGTATACACTCACATCTCAGGGCATCTGTCCACAGGAGGCAAGGGCGGGGGGGGGGATGCTTTTCCTCAAACAATGAGTTTTTACTTATTTATAAACTAATCTACCCTTACCACGTTCAGACAGGACAAGAGGGCATGAGACCTCCTCTCCCACCCACCAGGGGTAGGCAGCCACCGCTTAGAATCTCTTATCCTCCTTATAGCAATTTTCTGTACATTAGTAAACATATACTCACATGGTTTGCTTCTATTTCAACACAAATGGTGTCACACTGTATGTGTCGTTACAACGTCTTTTCTTTATGTATCTCTGAGGATGGAATGTGTTTCCATTGCAGCATCTATACTCCATTTTATCCTTTTTAACTGCTCCAAAGCATCCCCTTAAATGGCAGGACCAAGATCAAACCAATCCCATGTGATGATCATTTCCAAACAGACTGTATCTAAATCAAACAGTTTATTAGAATTTTTCAAAATTATTAAACCAATTGTTAATAGACTTTTTTAGAACAGTTTTAGATTTACAGAAAAACCAAGCAGAAAGTACAGAGATTTCCCATCTACCCCCTGTCTCCACACATGCCCAGTCTCCCTGCTATCAATGTCCCCATTGGAGGGTGGGACCTTTGTTATAATCCACGAGCCTACATTGACACAGCATTATCATCAACAGTTCAGAGTTCATCCTTGGTACTGTATGCTCTGTGGGGTTTTTTAAAGATTTTATTTATTTATATGACAGAAACACAGATAGAGAGGGAACACAAGCAGAGGGACTGAGAGAGGGAGAAGCAGGCTTCCCGCCGAGCAGGGAGCCCGATGTGGGGCTCGATCCTGGATCTCCAGGATCATGACCTGAGCCAAAAGCAGTCACTTAACCAACTGAGCCACCCAGGCGCCCGTGCTCTGTGGGTTTTGACAAGTATAATGATAAGTATTTATTTATTAGAGTATCAGAATAGTATCACTCCCCTAAAAATCCTCTGTGCTCCACCTGTTCATTCCTGCTGCACCCCACCCTTGGCCATCACTGATCATTTTACTCTCTTCCTAGTTTTGCCTTTTCCAGAATGTTCTATAGCTGGAATCATGCAGCATGCAGCCTTTTCAGTTTGGCTTCTTTCATTCAGTAGTGTGCATATAAGTTTCCTCTAGGTCACTTCATGACTTGATAGCTCATTTCTCTTTTGTGCTGAATGATACTCCATTGCAAGGATGTACCACACTTTATGCCTCCATTTATCTACTGAAGGACATCTTGGTTGCTTCCAGGTTTAAGCAATTATGAATAAAGCTGCTATAAACATCCCTGTGAAGATTTTTGTGTCGGCATAAGTTTTCAACTCATTTGGGAAAATTCCAAAGAGTGTGATTGCTAGCTCATATGATAAGAATGTATTTCGTTTTGTAAGAAACTGCCAAACTGTCTTTCAGAGTAGCCATACCATTTTGCATTCCCACCAGTGGCGAATGAGATCCTGTTACTCCACATCCTCGCCAACATTTGGTGTTGTCAGTATTTTGGATTTTGGTCATTCAGATGAGTATGTAGCAGTATCTCGTTGTTTTTTTTGGTTTGTTTGTTTTTTTTTTTTAAAGATTTTTATTTATTTCTTTGACAGAGAGAAACACAGCCAGAGAGGGAACACAAGCAGAGGGATGAGAGAGGGAGAAGCAGGCTTCCCGCTGAGCAGGGAGCCTGAGGTGGGACTCAATCCCGGGTCTCCGGGATCATGACCTGAGCCGAAGGCAGTCACTTAACCAATTGAGCCACCCAGGCGCCCCAGTATCTCGTTGTTTTAATTTGCATTTCCTTAATGACATATGATGTTGCGTATCTTTTCTTATGCTTATTTGCTATTTTTATATCTTTTTTGGTAAGGTGTTTGTTCAGATCTCTTGCTTATTTTTAAAAAAGATTTTATTTATTTATTTGACAGAGATCACAGGTAGGCAGAGAGGCAGGCAGAGAGAGCAAAGGAAACAGGCTCCCTGCTCAGCAGAGAGCTGGACATGGGCCTCGGTCCCAGGACCCTGAGATCATGACCTGAGCTGAAGGCAGAGCTTTAACCCACTGAGCCACCCAGGCGCCCTCTTGCTTATATTTTTAACCAGGTTTTTTTTTGTTTTCTTATTGTTGAATTTTAAGAGCTCCTTTTAAAAAAAGATTTTATTTATTTGAAAGAGAGAGAGAGAGCAGGGGTGGGGGGGGGCAGAAGGAAAAGGAGAAGCAGATTTCCCACTGCTGAACAGGGAGCCCAGCTCAGGGCTCAATCCCAGGACCCTAGGATCATTACCTAAGCTGAAGGCAGATGTTTAACTGACTGAGCCACCCAGATGCCCCTAAGAGTTCTTTTGTTTTGTTTTTTTTTTACATTATTTTATTTTTTCAGTGTTCCAAGATTCATTGTTTATACCCCACACCCAGTGCTCCATGCAATCTGTGCCCTCAATACCCACCACCAGGCTCACCCTTCCCCCACCCCCTCCCTTCCAAGACCCTCAGTTTGATTCTGAGTCCAAAGTCTCTCATGTTTCATCTCCCTCCCAGATTTACCCCACTTACCATTTCCTTTCCTTCTCCTACTGTCCTCCATATTAC